>JAOWBW010001873.1:0-61666 GCA_026119855.1 Campanula takesimana | reverse complement strand
GAACCCAGCTGAGATTTCTTCCCAGTCCGTAGACCAGGCGCCCGCCTGACCCTTCCAAGGCGCCCGCCTACATGTCATTTCTGATGACCAAACTTACTGGACATTCAAGCGCCCGCCTGACCCTTTCCAGGCGCCCGCCCGCCCCTGTTCCTGGAATTTTGCCCTTTTGCTTGGTTTAAGACTTAAGGTTAACTAGTTTAGGTTTAATCCTTCTAATTACTTAAGATAACACCGTGGAACACTTTATTGTGTGGGATTTGATTCTTTCGTGAATAAATATGATGTGAAATGTATTTAGTACCGTTTTGGTAATGTAGTTCATCTTTGATGTGCTATTTTCATTGGTTGACCTTTGTGGTAACTTAATTTGATTGTTCCCTACTTTGGAACCTTAAGTTGTTCATTCATGCTTAATTATTATTACTTAGCATTTATTTGAAAGTCCAGCTGATATTTTGTGTGTGTTTGGGCGATGGGAAAGATTATAATGGCAAAGCCAAGTCCATTATAATGTTGACCATTGTTTTGCCCCCTTCTTTACCCCTTCTCCAGATTGGCCTTGGAAAGGATAAGTCAGCGTCCTTTGTGAATGTATCTGGCTAGAGGGTATGACTTTGTGTCATGATCCTTGTCCTTTGTGACACTGTTATGATTATTGGTTCCGGTACCGGGGTTTTCTCTTCGCTTTCATGCTATTATGAAGATGATGATTGGTTGATTATTGAAGCTGCGCAGCGATCCTTTATTTGGATGTTCCGGTTTGGAAAACTTGGCTATATCCTTTGTTATGTGTTTATTTCCGCTGCTATCTGTTATGTGATAAATGCTATGTGCTATTGATATTTATTATCGTTTATTGATTATTGCATCATAGCATGTCATGTAGTTGCATTAGTAAACTTATTGAGATTTATCTCACCCCTTTTCTTTTATCTTTGTTTTTCCTTAACCCCCCCCCCAGGTGCTAAGGATTAGTCGCGCTGATCACGAGAAAGAGGACGTCGAGTGTGGATCCGTTCTTTTGGGGAAAGTTGTATAGGTTGGTTTACATTATATCAATGTGTAACCTTTGGGGATATTTGTACCAAACATTGACGTTATTAGGATTTTGTACATTTGTATTTTGTTGGGCATAAACTTGTGGAAGTTTATGATAAGTTGTAATTGGTTTTATCAAACTTGGTTTTGTAAAACTTTGGATCATTACCTTTTGGTATTAAATGAAATTTTTAACTTCGGTATTTGTCAGTTTTGGTTTTAAGTCGACGTCCAGATCGCGGTCTCGGGCCCGCGGGGTCCGGGGTCGTGACAGTTGGTATCAGAGCTATGGCTTTAGCTCTATGTATAAGTCTAGGTGGATTAGTATGACCTAGGTGGGTAGTAGTGTGCGGAGTGATTAACGGTTGATGTTTTATGCAGGTACTTGTTGACAATGGTTCGTAGAAGGAGTGGTGAAGGTAGTTCCGGTAATGCAAATCAGAATGATACAAGGGAAGAAGCCCGTGCCATGTTTCAAGGCATGTTTGAGGCGGCCATGAAGGCCATACATGATCAAGGTCCGAGGGTAGAGCAAGCACCACCCCGCTATGGTTTGGAGCAATTCTTGAAGTTGAAACCGTTGAATTCAATGGGGAACCCGATGTTCGGAAAGCTGAGTTATAGATTGAGTCAATGGAGAAGATTTACGATGTGTTTGGGTGTTCGGATGAGGACAAGGTCCGGTTTGCGGCTTACAAGCTTGTGGGAGCCGCCGAGCATTGGTGGAAAGGTGTCAAAGCTACTTGGGATGATACTCACACGGTGTATGCGTGGGAGTTGTTTGTGCGCAAATTCAAGGAGCATTTCATTCCGGTTGTTGATCAAAACCGAAAGGAGATCGAGCTACTCAACTTGGAGCAAGGTGTGTTGTCTATAGCACAATACTCGGCTAAGTTCATAGAATTAGCCCGGTATTGCGACTATTTGGTGAGGACCGAGGAACAAAGGCTATGAGATTTATTCGGGGATTGAAGACCTCCATCCGTACTCACTTATTGCTCAACGGATTGTGACTTTTCAAGATGCGGTGGACCGAGCTTACTTAATAGAGCAAGATATTGGGGAGCATAAAAGGAAGACCGAGGTAGCTAACCCGAGAAAGCCGGGAGGGCAAAGCAAGCCACAACACCGTTCCGATAACCGAGGTAACTTTGGGGGACAATCTCAGTTCCGAGGGCAACCGACCCCAAGGAACCCGGGTACCACTTCCGGGAACCAAGGGAGCCAAATGAGGAAGCCTTGTACCTTTTGTCAGAAGGTAGGCCATGCGGAGGATAGGTGTTGGAAAAAGCAAGGTAAGTGCACCAATTGTGGTGAAATGGGGCACTTTGCGAGAGAGTGCACGAGGTACCGAGGTCAAGCATCCGGGTCAGGAGTTGGTTTTAATCAAGGTCAGAAACGGGATGCCGCCGGGAAGCCCAAAGTTCAAGGAAGGTTTATGCTATGAATCAACAACAAGCGACCGATGATCCATCCATTATTGGAGGTATTGTTTCTGTGTCTAATGTGAGCGCACGAGCGTTAGTAGATCCAGGATCATCTCATTCATACATTTCTGTGCAATTTGCTTCCATGTTAAATGCTGCATTCGAGTCTTTACCGTACGTGCTAGAGGTGTCGACCCCTATAGGTGAATGCTTGATTTCCGATCGAGTCTTTCGTGCTTGTGATGTGGTTATTTGTGGTCGAGTCCTTTGTGCGGATTTGGTAGTTCTTCCTATCCAGGACTTTGATGTCATTTTGGGTATGGATTGGTTGAGCAAGTTTCATGCTTCTGTTGATTGCCGTGAAAAACTGTTACTTTTCTATTCCCGATGTGCCTAGATTTGTGTTTGAGGCTTGTCCTCTGAGTAGAAAGGTTCGCTTAATTTCTTTTATGAAAGCGAGAAGATTATTGCATAATGGTTGTGAGGGGTATTTGGCTAGTGTTCTTGATACTAGGAAAGAACCCCCTAGTTTTGATAGTGTTCAGGTAGTCCGGGAATTTCCCGATGTTTTCTCTACCGAGTATGATATGCCTCCGATCGTGAGATTGAGTTTTGTATAGATCTTTTGCCGGGTACGGCTCCGATTTCGAAAGCACCTTATAGGTTAGCTCCCGCAGAGTTGAAGGAACTAAAGGTTCAGTTGCAAGAGTTGCTTGATAGAGGGTTTATCCGCCCTAGTGTTTCCCCGTGGGGAGCACCGGTTTTGTTTGTGCGGAAGAAAGATGGTTCGTTGAGATTGTGCATCGATTACCAAAAGTTGAATCAGGTTACGGTGAAGAACAAGTATCCTCTACCGCATATCGATGATTTGTTTGATCAGCTTCAAGGGTCCGTTGTGTTTTCCAAGCTTGATTTGAGGAGTGGGTACCATCAGTTGAAGGTTAGATCGGAGGATATTCCGAAGACTGCTTTTTCGCACTCGTTATGGTCATTATGAGTTCTTGGTTATGCCGTTTGGGTTGACGAATGCGCCGGCCATATTTATGGATTTGATGAACCGTATTTTCCATCCTTATCTTGATTCGTTTGTGGTGGTTTTCATCGACGACATTCTTGTTTATTCGAAATCTCGAGAGGAGCATGAACAACATTTGAGGACAGTTTTATCCGTTCTTGCGAGGGAGAAATTATTTGCGAAGTTCAGTAAATGCGAATTTTGGCTCAAGAAAGTGTCATTTCTGGGTCATGTTATTTCGAAAGATGGGATTTCTGTGGATCCTTCAAAGATAGAGGCCATAGTGGATTGGAAGAGACCCGAATCAGTGACAGAGGTTAGAAGCTTTCTGGGTTTAGCCGGTTATTACCGAAGGTTTATTGAAGGGTTTTCGAGGATTGCTACTCCGATGACTCAGTTGACCCGGAAGAATGTTCCGTTTGTGTGGACCGAGAAATGTGACAAGAGTTTCGAGGAATTGAAGAGAGGTTGACTACCGCACCGATCTTGAGTTTGCCTAATGGGAGCGATGGCCTAGTGATTTTCAGTGATGCTTCGAAAGAGGGTTTGGGTTGTGTGTTGATGCAGAATGGGAAAGTAATTGCGTATGCTTTGAGGAAGTTGACCCGAGTGAACAGAATTACCCGACTCATGATATGGAGTTAGCGGCTATTGTCTTTGCGTTGCACAAGTGGAAGCACTACCTTTATGGGGCGAAGTTTGAGATTTTTACGGATCACAAGAGTTTGAAGTACCTTTCTCCCAGAAAGAGTTGAATAATAGACAGCGTCGATGGATGGAATTGTTGAAGGATTATGATTGCACGATTTCTTATCATCCGGGGAAGGCGAATGTGGTAGCCGATGCGATTAGTAGAAAGTCTTATGTGGCTTCGATGATGGTTCGAGAGTGGAAAATGCTTGAGGATGTTCGGATTGGTCTCCTCGTGAATCGAGACATGGGGCTATTTTTGCGAATATTAGGGTGTCTCCGACCCTAATTCAGAGAATAAAGGAAGCTCAGAAAGAGGATCCCGAGTTGGTGAAAATAATGGGTAAACTGAAGGAAAAGAACTTCGAGGATTTTCTGTTAGCTCGAGTGGAGTTTTGACTTTCCGTGGAAGATTGTGTGTTCCGGATGTTGATGGAATTAAACAGAGAGTTCTTGATGAGGGTAACAAATCGAGGTTTACTATTCATCCGGGTAGTACGAAGATGTATCAGGATTTGAAGCAACAATTTTGGTGGATTAATATGAAGAGGGAAATAGCCGAGTATGTTTCGAGGTGTTTAACTTGTCAGCAGGTCAAAGCCGAGCATCAGAGACCCGCGGGATTACTTCAGCCGTTAGAGATTCCCGAGTGGAAATGGGAGCATGTGACTATGGATTTCGTTACGGGACTGCCTCGTACCCGTAGGAAGTATGACAGTGTTTGGGTAATAGTGGATAGATTGACCAAGAGCGCCCATTTCTTGCCTATTGATATCAGATATTCAATGGAGAAGCTTGCGACCCTTTATATCGATGAGATTGTTAGATTGCATGGGGTTCCGGTTAGCATCGTGTCAGATCGAGACCAGAGGTTTACTTCTAGATTCTGGAAGGCATTTCAGGAAGCTTTGGGTACAGATTTGCGATTCAGTACGTCTTTTCATCCCCAGACCGATGGTCAATCCGAGAGGACTATTCAGATTTTGGAGGATATGTTGCGAGCGTGTTCGATAGACTTTTCTGATTCTTGGGATTCGCACCTATCGTTAGTGGAATTCTCGTACAACAACAGTTATCAGACTAGTATCGAGATGGCACCGTTTGAGGCCTTGTATGGAAGGAAGTGTGGATCGCCTATTTGTTGGGATGAGGTTGGTGAAGCGAAGATTGTGGGTATTGATGTGCTTCGGGATTCGGTTGAGAAAGTTAGAGTTATCCGGGATAGATTGAAGACAGCCCAGAGTCGACATAAGAGCTATGCAGATAACCGAAGGCGAGATCTTAGTTTTCAGACCGGTGATTTGGTATTCTTGAAGGTATCTCTGAAGGTGGGTATCCGAAGGTTCGGGAAGAAGGGTAAATTGGCTCCGAAGTTTATTGGCCCGTTTGAGATTTTGGGAAAGGTTGGACTTCTTGCGTATCGTCTCGCGTTACCGTCATCTTTGGACCGGTTGCATAACGTCTTTCACGTTTCTATGCTTCGGAAGTATGTTCATGATCCGTCTCACGTGTTACCGAGGATACCGGAGGATATTGAGCCCGGTATGACTTATGAGTAACGACCGGTTCGGATCTTAGATTCCAAAGTCCAAGAGTTGAGGAGCAAAAGCTTTGCGTTGGTTAGAGTCCTTTGGAGGAATCATAATATCGAGGAGTCGACGTGGGAGCTTCGTGATGAGATCGAGAGGAAATTTTCGTGGCTTTTTGTTTAAGGTAAGTCTCGTTAAAATTCGGGTCGAATTTTCTTTAAGGGGGAGTGAATGTCACGACCCGAAATATAGGCTCTATTTTATTAGTAATAAATAATTACTTATTTATTTATTTAAATTATTATTTATTTAAATATTTTGTGTGCATTTTATGTGTTATAATAATTATGCCTAGCATTATAGTTGGGTCATTTGGGTTAGTGTAGTGTTGTTGGGTCTTAGTTGTTAGTGGGGAGTATTGAGTTGGGTAGTATTGAGGAGGGGTCTTTGTGTAAGTTTTTGAATCCTACTCCTACCCTCTCCCTACACCTCCTTCTCCCTCACCATACTCCACCCCATTTTCCCAGCACTCTCTCCCTCTCTCATTGGCAAAAAGGTGAGTTCTTCTTCTCTTTTCCTTCTCTCTTCTTTTTATCCATCTTCCTCTCATTATTATTCATTCCTTAAAACGTGAACCATGTTTAGATCGTCGATAGGATCGTAGGAAGCCAAAAAGAATCGAAATCCATCAACTTTGAGAATTTGCAAGTAAGTTACTTTTCCCCCATTTTGATGCTAAAATGTTCATATCATGTTCATGTGATGTTTGATGTGTTATTTTCGAAGTTTGATTGAGTTGTGAATTTATTTTGAATTTATTGAGTTCTTGGAAGAAAATGGTGATTTTGAAATGTTGGGTTTGATTCTTGGTTTTGGGTTGTTAGATGGTGTTGTTTAGGTTCCCTAGATGTGTAGATGTAGTTTTGGTACCTTGGAAACTAGTTTGAAAGCTTTGATTTGAGCATTTATGGAAGGTTTGTGTTTTGGGCTCGAAAATGGTGAACCCAGCTGAGATTTCTTCCCAGTCCGTAGACCAGGCGCCCGCCTGACCCTTCCCAGGCGCCCGCCTGACCCTTCCCAGGCGCCCGCCTACATGTCATTTCTGATGACCAAACTTACTGGACATTCAAGCGCCCGCCTGACCCCTTTCCAGGCGCCCGCCCGCCCCTGTTCCTGGAATTTTGCCCTTTTGCTTGGTTTAAGACTTAAGGCTTAACTAGTTTAGGTTTAATCCTTCTAATTAACTTAAGATAACACCGTGGAACACTTTATTGTGTGGGATTTGATTCTTTCGTGAATAAATATGATGTGAAATGTATTTAAGTACCGTTTTGGTAATGTAGTTCATCTTTGATGTGCTATTTTCATTGGTTGACCTTTGTGGTAACTTAATTTGATTGGTTCCCTACTTTGGAACCTTAAGTTGTTCATTCATGCTAAATTATTATTACTTAGCATTTATTTGAAAGTCCAGCTGATATTTTGTGTGTGTTTGGGCGATGGGAAAGATTATAATGGCAAAGCCAAGTCCATTATAATGTTGACCATTGTTTTGCCCCCTTCTTTACCCCTTCTCCAGATTGGCCTTGGAAAGGATAAGTCAGCGTTCCTTTGTGAATGTATCTGGCTAGCGGGTATGACTTTGTGTCATGATCCTTGTCCTTTGTGACACTGTTATGATTATTGGTTCCGGTACCGGGGTTTTCTCTTCGGCTTTCATGCTATTATGAAGATGATGATTGGTTGATTATTGAAGCTGCGCAGCGATCCTTTATTTGGATGTTCCGGTTTGGAAAACCTTGGCTATATCCTTTGTTATGTGTTTATTTCCGCTGCTATCTGTTATGTGATAAATGCTATGTGCTATGTGATATTTATTATCGTTTATTGATTATTGCATCATAGCATGTCATGTAGTTGCATTAGTAACTTATTGAGATTTATCTCACCCCCTTTTCTTTTATCTTTGTTTTTCCTTAACCCCCCCCCAGGTGCTAAGGATTATTCTCGCTGATCACGAGAAAGAGGACGTCGAGTGTGGATCCGTTCTTTTGGGGAAAGTTGTATAGGTTGGTTTACATTATATCAATGTGTAACCTTTTGGGGATATTTGTACCAAACATTGACGTCATTAGGATTTTTTACATTTGTATTTTGTTGGGCATAAACTTGTGGAAGTTTATGATAAGTTGTAATTGGTTTTTATCAAACTTGGTTTTGTAAAACTTTGGATCATTACCTTTTGGTATTAAATGAAATTTTTAACTTCGGTATTTGTCAGTTTTGGTTTTAAGTCGACGTCCAGATCGCGGTCTCGGGCCCGCGGGGTCCGGGGTCGCGACATAAATAGCTTAGTTTTGAGGTTCATGCCAAAGCAGACTCACAAATCAAGTGAAATATGGATCTTAGCCCATTTAAATTATATTATAAAAGAGTTGTATTTGAAGGTGTATAATTTAATGGGAGTATTTATGAAATACATTATATATCTCTAAATGATAAGGGTATGTAATATATGTGTATATTTATTTGCATATTTGTGTAGATGTTTTAAACTTTAATCATGATTAATTACTGCGATAGACCCCACTTAAAGAGAATGAGATTAACTTCTTTGACCTATTCATGAGCTTAAGAATTGTTCTAAAGCAAGAACGGAAGTTATGAATTCTTAATAAATCCTATTCATAAGAAACCTAATGCCTTAAGGGCGGACATAGACATAAATTAGAATCATGTGGATGAATCTATGGATGTCAATTGTCCTACGACTTGCTACCAAATGTTTAGAACTTTAGAAGTATCTAAAACATATGGATGCTTATGTGATAAGCAATCATGTAGGAAGCGTTCCTACAAGCAAGAAAGGCAAGAAAATTTTGAGATTGATAAGAGCCTAACATTCATGTGATGACTGAAAGGTATATTAATAAGTTCTTATGTTTTGAACATGGAGAGACATATTAATTACCTTAAAAGGCTTGGTTATCAAGTTAGTTTGGAACTGACACCGTATTTGATATTAATTCATAAGCGACATTTGATGTTTAAAAATGATAAGTCTTAATATCAAATGGAAACCTTCTCAAACTATAAAGGTTAATAAAGAAAAGGATTTAAGATAAAGGCAAGACAAGAGTTGTCAAGCCTAAAGGAAATATTTATGGCTAAACCTAAAATCCTGAGGATGTAATTGCTACCATGGCAATGTGATTGACCATAGGAAAAATTACAATTTGAATTAAAAGATCAAAAGGAATGGTAGTAGGATTACCACTTCAAGTATTTATGTTAATATTCTACTTCTAATATCTTAGGTATTCGATACCGGATATGGATCTCACATTTGTATAAATGTGTAAGACTTGAGAAATAGAAAGACTACTTAAAGAAGGTAAAGATTAACCTATGTGGTAATAATGATGCAAATGTTGCAACATTAATCATAGGAAGTTACGAAGTGTGTTTACCTAGTAGGTTCATATTTGTTTTGAACAAATGGTGTTATGTTCCTACTTTAAGTAGAAATATTATTTTGGTTTCTTCATTGAAAAATTACGGATATTTCTTATTTTGAATAAGAAGGTGCTCCATTAAATATGACTCACTTTATTGTATTGTTAATCATATAATGGGACTTTATATTCTTATCTTGGAAGAGCAAAATAATGAGTATAATGTAAATAATGGAAATCTGAATTCAAGGATGTAAGCGTTACATTCTTGAAGCATTGAAGTCTCAACCAATTGATAAGAAACGCATATCTAAAATTCCATGTGACGGACTTTTAAACTCACATGATTTCGAATCATGTGATATATGTGAATCTTGGAAATTGATGAAGACACCTCATACTAATAGTAGTAAAAGGTAAATACTCTTTTGAACCTATACATGTTGATGTATGTAGTTTATTAAAGTAACAATGCTTGGAAATATATTTTGGTATCTCATGACAAAAGTATTAGTGTACTCTGATCTGATCAAAGTAATGAATATTTGAGCCCTGGACTTTACGAGAATTCCGCAGAAAGTCTGCTGAATAAGAAAAACAGAATCTGAAAACAACAACCGTACGACTACAAATTAGGCGTACGCCTAAGGATGAGCCGTACGGATCTTATTACAGAAATCTGCAGATTGTCTGCAAACTGCTGTTTTTCGACTCATAATAAGTCAAATTGATCTTTAATTAACCTTCTGGATTATGTGCTGAAAATAGCTGCGCCCACACTAAATTGAGTTTCGTCTAAGGAGGTTCGTAATATCATATGAGATATGGAATGAAAGAAAACTTGGTTTGTCTTTCAAAAGGATTTGTGATGTGATACTTTTGTGAAAAGTATTGCCTTGGATAAAATCACACCTAAATATAGTTAATGTATTTTCATGGGATATCTTAAGGATATTAATTTCACGCCCTTTTTTAGTACAAATCGTTGGTTACCCAAGATAGCACTTTCTAGATAAATCGTTTATCTCTAAAGAACTAGTGGGAGTAAAATGTATCTCAAAGAGTTCGAGACCCAAAAAATGACATAGAACCTAAGATGGAAATTGAACAAAGTTTCACAAGGAATTGTGGAAATTCGTTCAAAGTATACACAAGTTATTTGCATATATGATAGGATACTATCTATAACAAGAAATGTTGATTTCTCATAATAGAAAGTAATAAGGAAGAAATCATTGAGAATGATTGATCTATCACCTATCAAGATGCAAAGTCCGCTCCGGTTTTAGATCAATGACTTGGAGTCATGAAATCTAGAACGACAATTCATGTAAGATAATTAAGTTTGGAACTTGATTGTTCTACCCTAAGGCTTAATAACCATAAGGTGGAAAGTATGTTTTCTTAGAGGAAACAGACATGGATTGTAAAGTGCATATTATTAAAGCATGACTAATTGAGTAAAGTTAATTCATAATATCGATTATGATAAAACTTTTTCACCTACAGTCATGCTTAAGGATATTAGAATTCTAATTGTCATGACCTCATATTTTGAATATGAAATATGACAAATGGATGTCAAAACAGCATTCCTTAACAGGAACATACTTTAGGATGTGTTTGATACAACCTAAAAGTTTTGATCCATAAAATTCTAATAATATATGCAAGTTGCAGAAATCCATGAGATGGATTGAAGCAAACTACTTGGAGTGAAACTTTCATTTTGATGTAGTATTCAAAGAGTTTGAATACATCAAAAATAAAACTTGTGATTACAATAAATTTAGTGGGAGCGTAACATAATACCTAGTCTTATATATGTGGTTGACATATAATTCATTTTGAAAGAATTTCATAATGAAAAACTTGGTTAAAGCCGCTTATATCCTTGGACTGATTTATGGGGATAAATCTAAAAGGATGATTGGTTGAAGTCAAAGTACTAATACAGACAAGATAGTGAAAAGTTCACTATGCAAGACTCTTGGAGAGGTTACTTGCAAATGTCTGATGGTATCACTCTTGACAAGATTTAGTCTTATTGGAAGACTAATGAGCAAGAGCACATGATTAGGATTCCATATGCTTCGGCAATTGGATCTATCATGTAAGCCATGTTAATGTACTAAGACCGGATGTCTCATATAATTGGAGTTTGATGAGATAATACCAATCGGATTCTAGTGAAAGTCACTAGTTAGGAAACATCCTTATGTACTTGACAAGAACCAATGGATGCATTCTTGATCTTTGATGGAATGAAAGATGATCTTGTAATAGTTACATAGATGCATTCTTACAAACCAACAAAGATAAATATTGCAGTATAAATACATGTTTATGTTTAATAATGGTGTTATTGTTGGGTTTCGCCACCATCATGCAAAGCGAAATTTAAGCATGAAGAAACCCTAGCCTAGATCCATTAAGAATAATAATTTATAAAGCATAAGATAAATTAGGACTAACCCTTGCAGTTCAAATTCTTCACACGGACTAAGATACTAAGAAAAGTATCCTCTATTGGTGATCCACACTTGAACGGATTCAAGAACTCCTTCTTGAACTTGCTAGATCCTTAGGCTTGAAAACTTTGAAGAACACCTTCTTCAAATTGGAATAATTAATCCCTCTTAATATGTGTGTTTTTCTTTCTCTAAGAAAGCTTTATGATTGCTTGAATAATCAACTAGGTCTCTCAAACCCGGATACACATATTTATACAGGGTTAAGTTTGATTCCTTTTAGGTTTAGGACTTCTTGTTACACAAGAAATTTCCTAAAAGTGAACCAGTTACGGCGCAGCGGCCGTACGGCTCCAGGCCAGCCGTACGCCAGCCTAGCTGCAGTACGGATGGCTGGTCCGTATCCCTTTTATTTTCAGCCTTTTAATGGTCCGTTCTGCGTGTGTGACCCAATAGGATTATACTAAGTTGCCAACGGGTTTAACCAGTCAAAGCCCGTAAGTCATAATTAGATTCTAGCAAACCTTTTATGACTACACAAATAGTATAACTTTGTAGCCTAAAGTTTATCCTTTATAGTACAAGTCATAATCCCTTTGTCCAAGATGTCATTGAACACAAGTCATGGTCAATAGGTCAAATTGTTTTGTTCAATACTTTCTCGATTCCGAATATGTTGATAATCCAAATGCCATTAATCCAATCAATTCATTTGAGTCCAGCCGAACATTTCATCAACATCATTCCTATGAGAGGCCCAAGCTTGACATCTCTCCGTAGAGGGGCAAATCCAACTCAACTTATTATTCTTCCCTACATGAATCCGATTATGCCAATCATACCCTTTATAACTTCCCGGTTAAGGGTGGCGTTTGAATATGTCAAACATAATGTTCATCAAGTGAAAGACTATAATAACTTCATGTTTAAGGATTCAAATGATATAACTAATATGAGATATATATACGACATAGACCATGACATAAATCTCATAAAGCGGGTCATGTCCAGTACCTTGTTTCCAAACAAGTACCCATAAATCTAAAATGATCATCCCATGATCATTTAGCCTTTATACTAGTGCTTAACAAGTACTAGGGACGGAGATTATTATAAGTAAACATGAACAACAATAATAATCAAAACATATCTTTATTAATATGAAATAAATGATAACAATTATAACGTTTATTAAACGTGCCTAGGGCACCAACACCAACAATCTCCCACTTGCCCTAGGCCCAATCTCCCATGTATCTAATACCCATGGACGTAACATGACCATCATGTTTAGCTTGTGGAAGTCCCTTTGTCTCCCCTATCAACGATCTCTAGAATGATATGAAAATGCCTAAGTATGTGTTTGGATTTCTGATGTGCTCTTGGTTCCTTTGCTTGAGCAATAGCACCATTATTATCGCAATAAAGGTCTATTGGATTAGCAATACTAGGAACCACTTCAAGTTCAGTGATGAGCTTCTTAATCCAAACAGCTTCCTTTGCAGCATCTGATGCAGCAATATACTCAGCTTCCGTTGTAGAATTAGCAGTTGTACTTTGCTTGGAACTCTTCCAGCTTACAGCTCCACTATTTAACATAAACACAAAACCCGATTGCGATCGACTGTCATCTTTGTCAGTTTGGAAGCTTGCATCCGTGTAAGCATTTACAATGAGATTATCTTCCATTCCTCCATAGATCAAAAACGAATCTTTAGTCCTTCTTAAGTACTTAAGAATCGCTTTTACAGCCATCCAGTGATTCTCACCGGGGTCGGATTGATATCTACTCATCATGCTTAAATCATAACATACATCCGGCCTAGTACATATCATGGCATACATGATTGATCCAATTGCCGAAGCATATGGAATCCCATTCATTTTCTCACGCTTATCTTTTGTCTTTGGACATTGAGTCTTGCTTAGAGAAACTCCATGTAACACTGGTAAGGTTCCTCTCTTAGAATTTTCCATGCGGAATCTTCTAATGACCTTGTCAATATATGTACTTTGACTTCAACCAATTAGCTTCCTTGATCTATCTCTGTAGATCTTAATGCCAAGAACATATGCGGCTTCACCCATATCTTTCATTGTGAAGCACTTTCCTAACCAAGTCTTTACAGACTGAAGTGTAGGAATGTCGTTTCCAATGAGTAATATGTCATCCACATATAAAATAAGGAATAGAACTATGATCCCACTAATCTTCTTGTATACACAAGGTTCATCTTCGTTCTTGATGAAGCCAAACTCTTTGACCGATTCATCAAAACGGAGATTCCAACTCCTAGAAGTTTGCTTCAATCCATAGATGGATCTCTGCAATTTGCATACCTTAGAATTCTGTTCAAAACCTTCTGGTTGTGTCATATACACATCCTCTTGAAGTTTTCCATTTAAGAAAGCGGTTTTGACATCCATTTGCCATATTTCATAGTCATGATATCCGGCAATGGCAAGCAAAATTCTTATAGACTTGATCATTGCTACAGGTGAAAAGGTTTCATCATAGTTAATACCATGAACTTGCCTATAACCTTTCGCTACAAGTCTAGCTTTGTAAGTATGCACCTTTCCATCCATGTCAGTCTTCTTCTTGAAAACCCATTTTCATCCTATGGTTTTTACACCTTCGGGCGCATCAATCAAGTTCCAAACTTGATTATCTTGCATGGATTGCAATTCAGATTGCATGGCTCCAAGCCACATATCCAAATCAGGAGAAGACATTGCCTCTTGGTAGGTGGTCGGTTCATCATCTTCAATGATTTCCACCTCATTACTATCCGTTATGAGAAAACCATATCTCTCGGGCTCGGATCGTAACTTACCAGATATGTGAGTTACTTGTGTATCTTGAACAGGCTCCACAATTTCTTGTGGGGCTTGTTCTTGTTCCACTATCGGTTCTATGTCTTTTTCTGGGTCTCGAACTTCTTCGAGATTTACTTTACTCCCACTAATTTTTTTGGAGAGAAACTCTTTCTCTAGAAAGACACCAGTTCGGGCAACAAAAACTTTGTTGTCCTCACGGTTGTAAAAGTAATATCCTCTAGTTTCCTTTGGATATCCCACAAAAATACATTTGTCAGATTTGTGTGCAAGTTTGTTAGAGACAAGTCTTTTGACAAAGGCTTCGCAACCCCAAATCTTCATAAAAGAAAGAATAGGATTCTTTCCACTCCACATTTCATATGGAGTCTTTTGAACCGATTTAGTTGGAACATTTAGTGTGAAAGCAGCAGTTTCTAGAGCATAACCCCAAAAGGATAAACTCAACTCATCATTGATCGAACCATGTCCAACAAGGTCCGATTCGTCCTCTCAGACACACCATTCCATTGTGGTGTTCCGGGTGGAGTCAATTGCGAAATTAGTCCACAATTCTTTAGATGATCATCGAATTCTTGACTTAAGTATTCTCCACCTCGATCCGATCGAAGTGCCTTAATACTTTTGCCAAGCTGTTTTTCTACTTCATTTTGAAATATTCTAAATATCTCAAATGCTTCACTTTTATGTTTCATTAGGTAAACATACCCAAATCTACTATAATCATCAGTGAAGGTTATGAAGTATCGAAATCCTCCCCTAGCATTACTACTTAATGGTACGCATACATCGTAATTTATCAACCCCAATAAGTCGCTTGCCCTTTCACCTAACTTGGTAAAAGGTGTCCTAGTCATTTTTCCAAGAAGACACGACTCACAAGTATCATATGACTCAAGGTCACATGTACCCAAAAGTCTGTCCCCATGGAGTTTTGAGATACGCTTCTCATTAATATGACCGAGACGGCAATGCCACAAATAAGTATGATTTACATCATTAGGTTTAGATTTCTTATTTACATGATAGACATTGTCATTATTTTCATTCTTGACATCCAAGACATAAATGCCATTAAATGAATTAGCAATACCATAAAGCACATCATTTAAATAAATAGAAAATATCTTATTCTCAATAAGAAACTTAAAACCTTCATTATCCAAACAAGAAATTGAAATAATATTTCTACTTAAATCTGGTACATAATAGCAATTGTTCAAAACAAGTATTAAACCGGAAGGTAAAGTGACTTCATAAGTCCCTACGGCTAATGCAGCAACTCTTGCTCCATTCCCCACGCGTAGTTCAACTTCACCCTCTTTAAGCAGTCTCCTATTCTTTAGTCCCTGCACATTTAAACAAATGTGAGAACCACATCCGGTATCCAATACCCAAGAATCAGTGGTAGAAAGGAGAATATCTATCATATAGATACCTGAAGTCGAAGCAGTCCCACTGCTCTTCTTCTTCTTTTGCTCTTCCTTAAAAGCCTTGCAATTACGTTTCCAATGACCAAATTCTTGGCAATGGAAACAGATTGCATCCTTTTGTGAATCGAGTTTTACCTCATAAGCCTTGGCAACCTTTGCCTTGCTTATCTTGGGTTTGACAACTTTCTTACCCTTTCCTTTGGCACTAGCCTTCTTCCCATCATGAACCAAGAGCACAGGAGAACCTTTCTCCACAATCTTCATCTCCGCAGTCTTAAGCATATTATGCAACTCGGAGAGATTCTTATCCATTCCATGCATGTTATAATTCATCACAAACTGATTGTAACATTTAGGCAATGAATTAAGAATGAGATCCGTGGCTAGCTCCAATGGGATCGGATAGCCAAGTTTCTCAAGATGCTCTACATAGCCTTTCATCTTAAGCATGTGAGGACTCACTTGTTGCCCTTCACTCATTTTGCAAGAAGTGAATGCAACAATGGTCTTGTACCTCTCTTGCCTAGCTTGCTCTTGAAACATGTCTCTTAACTCCACGCCTATCTCATAGGCTTCCAAATGTTCCAAACTTTGTTGGAGTTTTGAGCACATAGTAGCAAGCATGAGACAACTTACATCTCTAAAATCATTACGATGTTTCTTGTAATTGTCTCTTTCTACCCTAGGGGCAGTAGGCGGTGGTTCAGCGGGGAGAGGCCCATCGAGAATGTACTACTTATCTTCTTGCCTAAGAACAATTCTTAGGCTACGGATCCAATCCATAAAGTTCGTACCATTCTCTTGGAGCTTATCCTTCTCAAGGATCGATCGCAACGAAATTGATTGAGTGTTAGTAGTCATTATCTAAAATTATGCAAAAAAATTCAAAATTTAATAAGTACCAGTTTCATTAAAGAAATAAATAATTGTATTTTCAAAAAAAATACTCCCACTAAATTATATAACCTTCATATACATCCAATGTATAATATAATTTAATTGGGCTAAGATCCAACTTTAATTGAACTTTTGAGTCCACGGAGGCGGACCGCTCAAAACTAAATTAATTAGGTAGGCAATCATGTCAATCATATCCCATATGATTCTTAGATCCTTTTATGATATTATTTGAGAAATCCAATTTCAAAAAACATGTTTAATCTCATCTTTGGACTAGGCCCAAAAGTGTTTTGACACCTAATTAAGTCCAACCATTTTAAACGTATAGGAACCATTCAATTTAATGCACCTCGCGGAGGCGAGACCACATTAAATTAATGAACCTCATCTTGCTCATACATGAATAAAATTAATGCACCTCGCGGAGGCGAACCCACATTAAAATCACCCATGTACTAATAAGTGTTTTAATCATGGCATGGCAATAAAGGACTTAAAACTTTTCATGAAGGTTCATCACACATATAAGTTAACTAATATAATTAATTAACTAAATCCTTTTAATGTGATTTAATTGTACTAGTTTATAGGATAAATTCTGAATTCCTGTTTAATTTATCAACCAATCAAGAACTTCACTCAGCCGAATGAAGCATACCATGACCTCGTAATAACGTAAGTCAAATGCAACCACAATTCCGAGTAAGTCTTTCTTAGTTTCTAAATTTCATGAATCTACATGAATACAAGAGTTCATGAGAATAGTCCATATGGCTGAACTAAGCATTCCATGACCTCGTAGTAACGTAAGCCAAATGCAACCACAATTCCATATGAATCTTTTCTCTTCGTCTCGGTTTTCATGTATCACCAATCTATTATAGACCCTTAGCAATCTAAACTCCTTTAGATTCTAAGTCCCACAATTTTCTGGACTTTCTTGAATTGACATCAATTTTCAGGAAACACGGTTTCATAAACCATCCATCTGAAACAGAGATTTAACTCAGATCTGAATTCTGTAAACTCTTTACAAAATCCAGAAAACACCAGAAAACAGAACAGGTTCTGGAATCGGACCAGGCACCGTACGGCTTGCAGACAGGCATACGCCTTCTGTGCCGCCGTACGGAGCCTCTAATCAGATCTCCAGATTCTTCAAAATTTTATAAATTCGATCAATCATAATTCCAATTTCATGCATAATCAGATTATCTAAACAGGAATATACAGATTACGAATTTAAACAATCTTAATCAATAACATCAATAAACAATTTATTTGATTTATCAATTAGATCAAGATCATCAATAAGCATAATCAAATTATAAATTGACAATCTAAGCATGCGATTATACATATGAATCCAATAAATATTATAATCATAAATCCCATCATAAACATGCATACAAATTTTATATCTCATATAAACATCAATCACACATTCATCTTATCATTATCATGCAAATCAAATAATCCAATTAAATAATTTTTAAAGCATGACAATTTTTAAAATTATTGATCATTAACGGGGCTCTGATACCACTGTTAGGTTTCGCCACCATCATGCAAAGCGGAATTTAAGCATGAAGAAACCCTAGCCTAGATCCATTAAGAACAATAATTTATAAAGCATAAGATAAATTAGGACTAACCCTTGCAGTTCAAATTCTTCACACGGACTAAGATACTAAGAAAAGTATCCTCTATTGGTGATCCACACTTGAACGGATTCAAGAACTCCTTCTTGAACTTGACTGCTAGATCCTTAGGCTTGAAAACTTTGAAGAACACCTTCTTCAAATTAGAATAATTAATCCCTCTTAATATGTGTGTTTTTCTTTCTCTAAGAAAGCTTTGTGATTGCTTGAATAATCAACTAGGTCTCTCAAACCCGGATACACATATTTATACAGGGTTAAGTTTGATTCCTTTTAGGTTTAGGACTTCTTGTTACACAAGAAATTTCCTAAAACTGAACCAGTTACGGCGCGGCGGCCGTACGGCTCCAGGCCAGCCGTACGCCAGCCTAGCTGCCGTACAGATGCCTGGTCCGTATCCCTTTTATTTTCAGCCTTTTAATGGTCCGTTCTGCGTGTGAGACCCAATAGGATCATACTAAGTTGCCAACGGGTTTGACCAGTCAAAGCCCGTAAGTCATAATTAGATTCTAGCAAACCTTTTATGACTACACAAATAGTATAACTTTGTAGCCCAAAGTTTATCCTTTAGAGTACAAGTCATAATCCCTTTGTCCATGATGTCATTGAACACAAGTCATGGTCAATAGGTCAACTTGTTTTGTTCAATACTTTCTCGATTCCGAATATGTTGATAATCCAAATGCCATTGATCCAATCAATTCATTTGAGTCCGGGCAAACATTTCATCAACATCATTCCTACGAGAGGCCCAAGCTTGACATCTCTCCGTAGAGGGGAAAATCCAACTCAACTTATTATTCTTCCCTACATGAATCCGATTATGCCGATCATACCCTTTATAACTTCCCGGTTAAGGGTAGCGTTTGAATATGTCAAACATAATGTTCATCAAGTGGAAGACTATAATAACTTCATGTCTAAGGATTCAAATGATATAACTAATATGAGATATATATACGACATAGACCATGACATAAATCTCATAAAGAGGGTCATGTCCGGTACCTTGTTTCCAAACAAGTACCCATAAATCTAACATGATTATCCCATGATCATTTAGCCTTTATACTAGTGCTTAACAAGTACTAGGGATGGAGATTATTATAAGTAAACATGAACAACAATAATAATCAAAACATCTCTTTATTAATATGAAATAAATGATAACAATTATAACGTTTATTAAACGTGCCTAGGGCACCAACACCAACAGTTATTAGAGTTCTAAATATACCATTACTATTCTACAAAAAGGTTGAGTATCTAGTAGCATGAGATGCAACTGAAAAATTATTTGGATAAGGAGACTAATTAGTAAACTAGAAATTGTTTCTAGTGTCACTAATTTAATGGACCTTAATTGTGACAATAATTGTTATTGCACAATTTAAAGGGATAATGTCATATTTAAACATATACTCAGACGTTTATATCTTATTCGAGAAATCGTCAAAGATGGGAGATGTTGAAATATACAAAATACCATATGATGATAACAAAGATAATCATCTTACACAAGCTCGCTTGCAATAATTATGGAGATCATTATTGGATACACGTTGATTGGGCCTAGTACAAATAGGATATTGTTGGATATTATGCCCTAAGCCCTTGAGAAAGACCTATGCGTTACATCATAGCTTCATTGTTATAGAGATAACAAACCCGATTATTATATCTTTTGCATGTTTATTATAATAATCATTGCCCCTAAAACTTATGAAGGGCTAGCATGAGTTTAATGGATAATCATATGATGATTATGGTGCATAGAATGCGGATTAAACTTATGGTACTTGTTGGAGAACAAGGTACTAGATAGACCCGTTATGAGATTTACGTCCTGGTCAAATGTCATAATTAAATCTCATAATAGTCATACCATTTGAATCCTTAGACCTGATATTATCATGGTCTTCCACATGTCGAACATTATGTTTGACATAGTCAAACGCTGCCTTTAACCGGGTAGTTATAAAGGCTATGATTGGCATGATCGGATTCTTGTAGGGAAGAATGAGAAGTCAAGATAGGATTTGTCCTTATCTCAAGAGAGATATCTTCTTGGACACTCGATGAGTGAGATTGATGATATTGTATGGCCATACCCAAATGAATTGATGTTATCAATGTCATTTGCTCATATCAATCTACTCGGGATCGAGAAAGCATTGAACAACAAAAGTTGATGTGGACCATGACTTATGTCCAAAATGATATCGTGTGACAAAGGGATTGTGATATGTTCTATAAGTTAACTTTAGACTTTTAAAGTTATACTAATTGGGTAGTCATAATTGCTTGCTAGAGTCCGCTTATGACTTACGGGTTCTGAGTGGTTCGGATTCATTGCCAACTTAGTATAATCCTATTGGGTCACACACAATAGAACAGATTGAAAAGGCTAAAAATCTGGGAATGGAAGACTGGCCACCGTACGGCTCAATAAGTTGCGTACGGCTCCTATGGAGCCGTACGGCCCCTCCCCCGATTCTGGTTAGTTTGTTTAGAATTCTTGTGTGACAAGGAATCCCGATCCCAAACAGAATTAGGTCAAACCCTCATATAAATATATGCATCCGGGTTTGACAGCCTCTAATAGTGATTTGAGAAATCATAACACATTGTTTTAGAAACAATAAAATATAGAGAGGTGGGATTATTTAGTTTGAGATTTGGAATCATCAAACTACAATAATCCATAGAGCAAAATAATTCCAATGAAGAAATCGTTTCTTCATCAAGCCTTGGTGTAGACACCCCGCCTTGGACCGCTCACCCCGATTGCACATTTGATTTTGTGTTTCTTCTTGTTTTAAGTGTTTTTCGTTAGTTTAGGTTACTTCTGTTAAGCTCCTAACTGACTCCGTTAAGTTCAGAGACTAAACTGAATAACAATTCTGACTTTCCAGTCCATTCTGTCAAAAATGCCTTTTCAAAGTCGCGTGCCTCCGCCTCCATAGGTCAGACGCGCGCGCCTTCCGCCTCCATAGGCTGGGGGCGCGCGCATCTTGGCGTCAGTTACAGATTTTGCCCAAGAATCCCTCCCTTTCTCAATTTACATGATTTTGCCCGGGAATTTCATCTTTGTGACTTCGTTTTGGCACAAAAAACAACTGATTTTCACCTATAAAAACCCCTCTTATTCACCATTCAAAGAAACTCTTTTGGGCACAAAAAAACTCTACCAAAGAAGAGGACTTTTTTATAACAATACCTAAACTCTTAAGGCATTTTCAAGCATTTTCTCCAAAGAAGCCCTTGAAGACTCTTGAAGTTTAGGTATTTTTACTTCTCTCTTTTCCCTGTATTTCTCTCATCTCAAACTCTTCTTTTATCCCTCATCAAAGTGTGCAATCACCCAAACCATTTTGAGACATGACACCAAAGGCCACTTCACTACATTAAAGTTGGCCAAGGAGTTATCTCCCCATATCCAATCCCTCTTTTAACCCCTTAAATCTCATTTTCAAAGAATAGGAAGAACACATGACACCAAAGGCCGTACGGCTCAGTACTAGGCGTGCGCCTAAATTGTAGCCGTACGGTGGTTGTTCCCAGATTCTGTTCTCTTATTCTGCAGACTTTCTGTAGAATTCTCATAAAGTCCAAGGCTCAAATATTCATCACTTTGATCAGATCAGAGTACAATAATACTTTTGCCATGAGATTTTGAAATCCTTTTCCAAGCATTGTTATTTTAATGAACTACATACATCAAAATGTATAAGTTCAAAAGAGTACTTCCTCTTACTACTATTAGTAAAAGATGTTTTGATCAATTTCTAAGATTCACATCTATCACATGATTCGAAATCATATGAATTTAAAAGTCCGTCCCATGGAATTTTAGATATGTGTTTCTTATCATTTGATATAGACATTAATGCTTTTTAAGAATGTAACGATTACATCCTTATATTCAGATTTCCATTATTTACGTTATGCTCATTATTTTGTTCTTCCAAGACAAGGATATAAAGTCCAATTTACATGATTAGCAATACAATAAAGCAAATCATATTTAATGGAACACTTTCTTATTCGAAATAAGAGATATCCATAATCTTCTAATGAAGAAACCAAAAATAATATTTCTACTTAAAATAAGAACATAGCACCATTTGTTCAAAACAAATATGAACTTATTAGGTAAAGACACTTCGCAAGTTCCTATGATTAATGTTGCAACCATTGCATCATTATTGTCATATAGGTTAATCTTTACCCTTACAAGTAGAAATTTTAACATAAATACTTGAAGTGGTAGTCCAACTACCCTTCCTTTTGATCTTTTAATTCAAATTGTAATTTCACCAACGGTCAATCCTATTGCCAAGGTATAAATTACATTCTTTGGATTTTAGGTTTTGCCACAAATATTTGTTTTTAGGCTTGACAACTTTTGTCTTGCCTTTATCTTAAATCCTTATCCTTATTTACCTTTAGAGTTTGAGAAGGTTTCCATTTGATATTAAGACATAGCATTTTAATCATCAAATGTCGCTTATGAATTAATGTCAAATCCGTTTGTTAGTTCCAAACTAACTTGATTATCAAGCCATATCAAGGTAATTAATATGTCTCTCCATGTTCGAAACATGATAACTTATTGACATACCTTTCATTCATCAAATGAATGTTAGACTCTAATCAATCTCAAACTTTTCTTGCCTTTCTTGCTTGTAGGAACGCTTTCTACGTGATTGCTTATCAAATAAGCATCCATGTGTTTCAGATACTTCTAATGTTCTAAACATATGGTAGCAAGTCATAAGACAATTGACATCTATAGAATCATCCACATGTTTCTAATAAATGTCTTTGTCCATCCTTAAGCATTAGGTTTCTTAGAAATAGGATTTATTAAGAATTCATAACTTCCGATCTTGCTTTAGAACAATTCTTAAGATCATGACTAGGTCATGGAAGTTAATCTTATTCTTCTTAAAGTGGGGTCAATCGCAGTAATTATACATGATTATAGTTTAAGACATTCTACGAAATATGCAAATAAATATACACATATATTTTATACTATTATCATTTAGAGACATTTAATGTATTTCATAATACTCCCACTGATTATACATCTTCAAATACAACAATTGTATAATATAATTTAAGTAGGCTAAGATCCAACTTTAATTTAATTTCAAGTCCGCTTTGGCGATACTGCTCAAAATTAAATTAATTAGGTAGACAACTCTTTGTCAATCATATCATATATGATTCTTAGATCCTTTATGAGATTTGTTAGACATCTTATGTCAGACATGTTTTAATCTCATCTTGTGCCTTAGGCCCAAAACTTTGTCTTTTGATAGCCTAATTAAGTCAAACCACATTAAACGTATAGGAAACTCTCATTCCTCATCTTGCTCATACACTGATAGAATTAATGCACCTCGCTTTGGCAGAGCCCACATAAAAATACCCGGTGTACTCACAAGTGTTTTAATAATGGATTGGCACATGACTTAAGTTTTAAGAAGGTTTATTTGCTTAGAGATATGCATCATATATTTAATTATGTCATAATATAATATAGTCTTTGCATAATCAAGGTTAACTAATCAAATTAATTAACAGAAGCAAAATCTTGTGATTCAATTATGAAGCAACATTGTGGGGACAGAATCTAATTATCTGTAAACGATTTACAGATTGGATATTTCATTCGCATTCCAGAAACAAGGCGTAAGCCTGCCATTGGTCTATGCAATGAATTAATCCAAATATAGTTTCCTTCTCTGCAAACTATTTGCACTTTGTATAGGGATAAATTCTGAAACTTTAAGATTACGCCAATCTTAAACTCCTTTAAGATACTGATCTCATTAACAGTTTGGACTTCTGAACTTAGATCTGTTTCAGGAAACACGGTTTCCAAAACCTGCCGTCTGAAACAGATCAGAATCAGTAATGCCCAAACCATCTGTACGGATGTTTCTGGAAGCATCCAGATTTATCCGTACAGCTCTTTCATACAGGTCACATAAACTCTGAACTTTTCAGAATTCTGAAACTGTATCCGCAGAGCATCTTGAAATTGAAAGCACAAACCGCACGGCCGAAACTAAGCCAAAAGACATCCACATTTCCGTGCTAAGATCAAGAAACCAAGCAACTTCTCTATGCGGTCGAAACTAAGCCAAAAGGCATCCACATTCCCGTATAGATTGGATACTTGTTTCAAGATCTTTCATTGTCTCTTAATCTCACAGATTACAGCAGTTCTAAACTCTTTAGAACTCTGATTTCTGCAATTCCTTTTGAATTCTTCGGCTGAAAACTGTTTCAGGAAACACGGTTTCGAAAACCAGCCGTCTGAAAGCAGTTTCCAGATTCGAATTCTGTAAACAATTTACAGAATAATCTGAACACCAGAAAACAAAATCAAATCTGAGAATTTCCAAACTATCCGTACGGATCAGTTTGGCATCATCCAAACCATCCGTACGGATCCATTGGTAGGATCCCAGATTTCCAGTTTTTTCAGAATTTCAGAAATTCGACCAAATCCAATATCATATTTTTACATAATCAGATTATAGAAACATGAATTTACAGATTACGAATTTAATTAGATCTAATCAATACCATGAATAAACAATTTATTACATACACAAATTAGATCCAAATTATCAATACACATAATCCAATTATTTATTGATATCCCAAACATGCAATTATTCATATGGATCAAATCAATACAATAATTACATAATCCCCATATTCATGCTCATAAATTTTATATCTCATATATAAAACTCAAATCACACATTCATCTTATTATCATGTAGATATAATATAATCGAATTAAACAATTTCAACATGATATACTAAAATAATCAACAACGAACGGGGCTCTGATACCACTGTTGGGTTTTGATACATCATGCGCAGCGGAATAAATAGATAAAATCAAACACCCAAAAGCCCGGATCCGTGCATGTTGATTAAATTAAATACAAGATGAAAGAAACATACCCTTGAAGATCGAATCCATGAACACGGACTTTGAGGTACTAAAGCAAACACCCTCTATCGGTATCCACTCGTCGAACGGATATCAAGAACACCTTCTTGATCTGGATTGCTAGACCCAAGGCTTGATGAAGAAACGATTTCTTCGTAAGAATTATTTTGCTTCATTGATTATTGAGTTATGATGATTCTAAATCTCAAAACTAATAATCCCCTCTATATGTGTGTAATTGTTTATCAAACAACATGTTATGATTTCTAAAATCACCCATTAGGTTTCTCAAACCCGACTGCACACATATATAATAGGGTATAAACCTAATTCCTTTTGGGATCAGAATTCCTTGTCAAACAAGAGATCTGAACAAACTGTTTTCCGTCTGGAAAAACCATCCATACGGATTGGTTGGGTGGCTCCGAAACCATCCCTACGGATCCTTCCAGCAGGATCCAGTTTTTCCCATTTTCTGTGCCTTATTCAATCCGTTCTATTGTGTGTGACCCAATAGGATTATACTAAGTTGGCAACGAGTCCGAACGAGTCAGAACACGTAAGTCATAAGCGGACTCTAGCAAGCCATTATGACTACCCAATTAGTATAACTTTGAAAGCCCAAAGTAACCTTATAGAACATATTAGAATCCCTTTGTCACACGATATCATATTGGACATAATTCATGGTCCACGTCAACTTATGTTGTCCAATGCTTTCTCGATCTCGAGTAGATTGATATGAGCAAATAACATTGAACACTTCAATTCATTTGGGTACGGCCGTACACTATTATCAATCTCACTCATCGAGTGGCCAAGCAGATATCTCTCTTGAGAGAGGGACAAATCCCATCTTGACTTATCATTCTTCCCTACAAGAATCCGATTATGCCAATCATAGCCTTTATAACCACCCGGTTAGGGGTAGCGTTTGAGTACGTCAAACATAATGTTCATCATGTGGAAGACTATGATAATCTCAGGTCTAAGGATAAATGATATAACTATTATGAGATTTAATTATGACATTTGACCATGACATAAATCTCATAACGGGTCTATCCAGTACTTGTCCTCCAACATGTACCCATAAGTTTAATCCGCATCCTATGCGCTATAATCATCATATGATTATCCATTAAACTCATGCTAGCCCTTCATAAGTGCTAGGGACAATGATCATTATAATAAACATGCAAAAGATATAATAATCAGGTTTGTTATCTCTATAACAATGAAGTTATGATATAATGCATAGGCCTTTCTCAAGGGCCTAGGGCATAATATCCAACACAAGGACCCTCAAAACCCAATAATCATCCCCACCATTACCACCACAACCATTTTCACAACCACCAAAATTCAAAATAACACCCACGTCCACATCAAAACACTGTCAATTTATGATCCAACCAACCTCCCAAAAAAACCATCCATTCATGAGAGGGATTTTGGGGAAACTTCGCATCAAAATGCATAAGCATTTATTTATTGACCAGCAAATAAAAGGTTCAATAATCATACGTGGAAAACTCAAATTTTAAATAAAACTGATAATATAATCAAAAATTGGTGACAAAGAGAACATATATCCCGAAGAAGTCAACCTAGAGGCAAAGAATTTCCTCCAACCATCCTCTGACAAGTCACGAACAAGCAGCCTCCTTCGGTGGATGGCAAAAGGGGAAAGATCACCATCTGAGGCGTAAATCCTAAAATGCTCTCGGAACCATATAGTCAAGAGAAAGGGGCTAACTCGTCGCATCTCACCAGTCTGGTGCAACTCATCCAAACCATACAAAGTTTCCCCTAGAATAAGATGAATTATGTTGTGCTGATGCCTTCCTTTCGCCTGAAGAACTATCTCAGCCAGCTGCTGTGAATACGCGTAATTGAAATTAAGTGTCGCCACGTTGTTTTATTTGTAGTTAAAACATTGAAAAAACCATTTATGAGAATAATAGGGTTCGGGGGTCAAATTACAATAAGAGAAGAATATTAATGTGATCACTCCTATTGCCCAACGAATCGGTCTTTCTATCTTGATCAATGTGTGTGTGTGTGTATGTGTGTGTGTTTGAGACCGTATCCGAAGATTGCCTACGTTCTTCTTAACATGAGAAGCTCAGGTCAGCGTAGTTCATTGATGAATTAAGAATAAAGATGATGAAGCGGGATCATGCATAAAAAGGGGGAAGATTAGGGTTAGAAGTAGTTCCTAGATCATATTAGGGTTTGATGAAACCCTGGGATCAACATCGGCTATGTTATGTGCACATAATAGGGATAAAAACCCTAGATCTAGTATGTTACACATGTATAAGTCGTAGATCTAGCATAATAATAAGAACATCATGAATACATATGAATGAACACATAAGCATGAAGATCGCTACCCTAAATATGACATATATTATGAATTTAGACTAAGAACATGAAGAACATATGAATATGGATGCATAAACATAATGAAAACATGCATAATATAGATATAGCCTAAGAACATAACAAGAACATAATAAGAAAAGTAAGAGGACTTACCTTGATCGGCAAGAACTAGGATTGAAGCTTCTTGAAGATTCGAAGAGGCTTCGAGGGTGCCGAAAAGGCTTAAACTTGGAGTTTTCTCGTCAGTTTTGACTCTGAAACTCGCAAAATGAATTATGTCGATTTTTGGAGCTGGAGGCACCTATTTATAGGGAACCGCGAATGGAAAAAGTGGCCGCATGGCCAACTCCCACACTGGCCGCATGGTCAGTGTCACCGGATAGCGTGGTTATCAAGATCTCAGTGAAATCCCATCACTTTGTTCTAAGGATTTTGTCAATATCCTAATGGAATTTGATCTATAATTGATTTCATCCATCTAGAACTCTGGAAAGCTGTTGGATAAGTCCCTGTCAGGTTATAATTGCCTAAAAGGTCCTCGGAGGCTCCTAAAGGTCTAGGAAGTCCTCAATATTTAGATTGGGTATTAACAGTAGCCCCTTGGCGATGCGTCTTACATGGCATGGAGGGTCGTCGATTAAGAAAGGAACTGGTCTGAAACACGAGTTCCAAATCAGGGGAGAAGGTAAAAAATAAGGCGACCAAATTGGTCGAGCGGTTGAACCTTTATCAGGCTACCTACGTATCCTAAAGGGAATCAATCCTGTCATAGTTCATGCTTTGTGGGAGAAACGAGACATCATCTTCTGCTAGGGATAGGATCCTATGTGAAGATAAACATTCGTAAGGGGGAGAGAGAGAAAGAAATGAGACATCATCTCCTTTTGGGGATAACATCCTAAGGACACCATCCTGTATGAAGACTTGAACATTCGTAAGGGAAGAAAGAGAAAGAAAATGATACATCAGCTCCTGCTAGGGATAACATCCTAAGGACACCATCCTGTATGAAGACAGAACATTCGTAAAGGAAAGGAGAGAACGAAAACGAGACATCAACTCCTGCTGGAGATAACATCCTAAGGACACCATCCTGTATGAAGACAGAACATTCGTAAGGGAAGAGAGAGAAACAAAAACGAGACATCAGCTCCTGCTGGGGATAACTATCATAAGGACACTATCCTATATGAAGATTGAACATTCATTAAGGATAATAGAATCGTTGTTCGGACTCTACTGGGAAAAGAAGGCAAAGCCATACGCACGGTGCGAGAAGAAGACTCAAGAATCAAGAACAAAATTAGGGATGGATTCTAACTTCTTATGGAGCGTGCGTATTAAAAGATTTGTCCGAAGATACTAGCAATAGTAAATGAAATTATGTCTAGAGACACCAGCAACCTATGCCAAAAACATGAGACACACGGGTTACGAAGAAGACATCTTACGGAGCGTGTGAATCAAATAATTTCTTGCATAACTATGGTATATTGAGACGCTAAAACCTCATGATCGTAGGATTCGGTAAAATGGTAACGTAGATGGTATATCGAGACGCTAGTGTTTTGGGATCGTACGGGTTACGCTAATAACACTTTCGATTATATCAGGATGCATGTATCTCGGGATTGATACGGTTATTAATAAAGGATTTATGACATTTTCCTTAACTCGCATCAAGATTTATAGGGGTTCCTCAACCTGCATCAATTAGCTCTCGCTGGGGAAAATCAATTGACTTGGTAATTTATAGGGGTCTTCCGGACCGAAGTTGATTAAATTTAGAAATTATAAAGGTCTTCTGAACCAAAGTTTATTAAATTTGGAATTTATAGTGGTCTTCCGGACCGAAGTTTATTAAATTTGGAATTTATAGTGGTCTTTCGGACCGAAGTTGATTAAATTTGACTAAGGGCATCAATTTTGGTAATTTATAGGGGTCTTCCGGACCGATTCATTAAATTTGGAATTTATAGTGGTCTTCCGGACCGAAGGAACAGACTAAGGACAAGTCCTAGAGATCGCGGTGTTTTGCAATATGTTTTAGTATAAGTGTATGAATGTAACACTTTTAGAGTTTGTAGTATGATTTGATTATTTGTTGTAACTCGGAGGAAAGCATTTGTGAGTGATCTCAAGTTTGAAGGATCAAAGTAGAGAGTGTGTAAAGTTTGGAGATTGTTGATGTAAGATACCTTTTGTTTAGGTTTTAAGCATTGAGTATTGTTGTTAGAGGAGTTTGAGTGTAATTACCTTTAGTCTATGGTTTGAGCTTTGATTGTCTGATATTAGAGAGATTTTGGATGTAAATTTTCCCAAAGTTCGGGGTTTGAATAAATTATCGCCGATTTGATTGTAAATTACCCAAAGTTTGGGGTTTTAAGCGAATTGGTCATTGAATGTAGAGGCCTAGTTGTGAATTACCCATAGTTTGGGGTTTGAATATATTGATGTTGAATGTGGAGGACTCGGTTGTAAATTACCCAAAGTATGGGGGTTTGATAAATTAGTATTGAATGTAAGGGATTTAGTTGGAAATTACCCAAGGTATGGGGTTTGAATTTTGAATAATGTTTAGTAGAGGTCGTTTAGTTGTATATTGACCAAAGTTTGGGGTTTAAGTAAGTTATTTTTAGTAAGGGACTTGATTGTAAGTTACCCAAAGTATGGGGTTTGATTGTATTAATTTTTGTAATTACCTGAAGTTTGGGGTTTAAGTGGATTTTATGTTGATTATAAAGATTTTGATTGTAAATTGCCCAAGGTATGGGGTTTGGATTTGAGTAATGTAACTAGAGGTGCTTCGTTGCAAGTTACCCAAGAAATGGGGTTTTGGTTGTATTAATGTTGAGTGAGGGGGGTTTAATTATCATTTACCCAAAGTTTGGGGTTTAAATGGATTGACGTTGAATGTGAGAGATTTAGTTGTAAATTACCCAAGATATGGGGTTTGGACAAATTGTTGTTGATTTTGACCCAAGTTGATTGAGTATTTGTGAAATTGAAGCTATTTGTAGCATGGGTAATGCGTTAATTTTGGTGGTTTTGTTAAAAAAAAACGCAATTTTTGTGTTAAGTCGTGTTTTGTCCGAAAACGTTGTAATCTTTGACCAATTTTTTGACTTTGTTAAAAGTGATTTTTGTGTGGTTTGACCTTGTTTAGAACATGGGTAGTCAATGCATGTGAATGTTTCGTTGAGAAAGCTTGTTTTGTACGAAGTTAGATTTTTGTCCGTTAATTATTGAAATGTCTTGGACTTGTTTGGGGATGAGTTGTCTTGGATTTGTTTTGAGTTGACTTGTCTTGTCCTAAATAGACTAGGGTTTTGATTTTAAGATGTTTATAGTATTCGTTGGGAATTTTGGGGGATCTCCTAGAGTAATGTTGCAACAGTTCATATATGTGCATGAAATAAACTTCTAGATTGATTACAATACCTTAGCTGTCTATACTTGTTTGTGATTGCAGATTGTGGTGCCACCCTTGAAGTCAAGGGGCTCGTGTAGAGTTGTGCATAGCTTATGGGAGAGGAATCCAGAGATTGTTCAGAGCAGGGTGCGAGCCATCGGCTTGGGTTTGTTCTTCGAGAGATTGTCTGGTCAGGGGGAACTGACGAAGATTACCAATCTGGTCATGGCACTGCGGGAGCATTGGTGGGATACCACCCATACATTCCACTTTGGTTGGGGAGAGGTTACGGTGACTCCTTATGACTTCACGGCTCTCACCGGGTTGTGGTTTACGGGTAGTCCAGTGTGGAGTGACGATACCCTGCTTGTCGGTGGGAGTGCAGATAGACTTTAGAGCTTGATCGGGTTTGACTGTACCGATATTAGGAGCGGGTATGTTTTACATTTGGGCGGCCTTAGGAGGCGATATGAGGAGATTGTTGGCGGCTCTTGAGGACGATGGAGGTGATATAGATGTGGTTGCGCGGGTGTTTATCTGGTACGGATTGTCCCAGACTATCTTTGCTAATGCCGATACTACGGTGATGATTCCTCAATTGGGATGTCTAGTGGACTTGGATGCAGTGACCAGGATTTCTCGGGGAGCTGCAGGTTTGGTGGAGTTGTACTGTTCCCTAGATCGGAGTTGTACATCTCAATCGGCGTCAGTCGATTATTTACACTTTGCCTTAGAGGTATGAACCGTTTGGGGGAACCTCGTCTGAGAGACATGACGTTCTATCCATGGGCGGAGTTAGACTTTGAGTTGCTTGCTGCAGGGGCTATTGAGACGATGGGCCAGCGGAGATTGCTGATTGGCTATAGCGGGGATGCCTTTTATTTAGGTGAGAGGGCACGAGCCCAAGATGGAGCAGGTAGTGTCTACATGATTCCAGTGGATCCTCTGCATTGTATGACTGATCCAGCGTCTCTGCATGACTGGGTTAGATTGATCATTGGCCTTGATGCTAGATAGATTGTTGTAGAGGGAGCCTCGTATGATGACTTCGTTCGGACACGCCTTGGGGGCCCACGCACTGTGATAGAGGAGAAATTGAGGGAGTCGGGGCAGAGGCCGGTTGAGCCAGTGGTGTCGGGTCCTTTATTTGACAGGGTTTTTAGAGCCCCCTTGTATGATTATGTTGATGACAGTGGTAACCCTCAGTGGGTTCAGTATGAGGAGGGTGAGGTGTTGGTGTTATGCCCTAGGCATGTTGTTTGTAAAATTAATGTTATTATTTATAAAGATATTGAATGTTTGATTATTATATCTTTTGCATGTTTATTATAATAATCCATGTCCCTGATAATTATGATTAATTATTAGTATAAGTTTAATAGATAATCATATGATGATTATGGTGTATGGGATACAATTAGACTTATGGGTATTTGTTGGAGAACAAATGCTGGACAGACCCCTATGAGATTTATGTCATGGTCACAATGTCATAATTAAGTCTCATATAGTTATATCACTGGAATCTCTAGACCTGAGGTTATTACAGTCTTCCACATGGTGAACATTAAGTTTGACATATTCAAACGTTATCCCTAACCGGATAGCTATAAAGAATATGATTGGCGTAATCAGAATCATGTAGGGAAGAGTAATAAGTCAAGATGGGATTTGTTCCTCGTCAAGAGAGATGTCAAGCTTTGGCCACTCGATGAATGGTATTGATGAAATACATGGCCGTGCTCAAATATGATTTGTATTATCAATACATTCGGGATCGAGAAAGCATTGAACAAATGTAAGTTGACCATTGACCATGGCTTACGTTCAATAGACATCGTGAAACAAAGAGATTGTGTTATGTTCTATTTTAGGAAACTTTGGATTCCAAAGTTATACTAATTGGGTAGTCATAATGGCTTGCTAGAGTCCGCTTATGACTTACGAGGTTTGACTGGTTCGGACTCGTTGCCAACTTAGTGTAATCCTATTGGGTCACACAAGCAGAATATATAATTAAAAGGAGCGAAAAACGAGGAAACTGACCAGGCCCACCGTACGGCTAGACAGGCGCCGCACGCCTGCCATGGAGCCTTACGGCTGCGGGTCCGGCTGACAGTTTTATTTTCAGCAGTTCTTGTTGATCAAGAATACCTAAGTCCTAAAGGGTTTTGGACACCCTTAGTATATAATGTAAACTGACGGGAATTGTTCCCTAACTATTGATTTGATCAATTCCAAACTCTTTCTTTGAGAAAGAAAATACACATAATATATTAGGATCTTTGTGTTTGATAATTCCCAATCATCAACCACAATCATCTTATGGAGCTTTGAAGAATCGTTCTTCATCATCATTGATCAATCCAAAGACCTAGCAGTCAAGTTCAAGAAGGCGTTCTTGAAATCTGTTCGTTGTGTGGATCACCGGTAGAGGGCGTTTATCTTAACGCTTAATCCAAGTTTTACATAACGATCTACAAGGGTTAGTTTTTTTCATCTTGTTATTATGAATTGTTGTTCATAACAGATCTAGGCTATATTGGGTTTTATTCATGTCTATCTTCCGCTGCGCATGATTGCACGAAACCCAACATGAGGTGGCTCCAGAGTTCCAGATGCCTGCGGATCATGTTGGTGCATGTATTTTTAACCCCTTCTTTTATTCATCCCACTTCTTGTCTTTAGTCATCCTCTTGTTCAGACTTGTTTTGATATACTTGTGTCGTCTTTTGCTTAGGTGACTAACTGGACTTATGAGGCTATGGCACGCCGTGAGTCTGGTCTACGAGCGGTGATCCGGAGGTTGACGTCCTCCTGACGGAAGGGGACTCGAGGTAATGCTAGCGGATCAGCGTCTTAGATCCGCAGTTTGTTAGTGGTAGCATAGACAGTAGAATAGTAATATTCATGGATGACTGTATAAACATTTATATCATTTGCATGTAATATGTACAGTAGTATGTAGCATGTAGATAGTATGTATGCAGTATGTATGCATGCAATGTAGTCTTGGAACGTGTCGCACAGGCTGACGTTACCCTAGTTGGGTTCATAAACTGCTGCCTAAAGGAGATTTAGGGCTTTTGATGGGAGACTGGATGCAGGACCCAAGGGTATCCTAAGTTGTAGGGTAAATAGTATAGGACCGAATCAGTTAGGACATCACGGGGATGAGACAAAAGACATTTTGTAAATTAGTGGAGACCGAGTGTGCGGGTTTACAAAAAACATGCCGTGATAGAAAACACTTTTGAAAACGTAATGATCTTATAAAGATGCCTTATAATTAATTACAATCTAACTAATTCGCATAGTTGTCCTCCGTTGGGCTTGTTGATTAGGGTTGTCCTTCGGGTAAGTAAGATTTCAACGGGTCGCCAGTGATCTCTGAGTAGCCAAGAAGTGACCTAATCCTTTATGGGGAAGCCCCAGTTTGATGGGGGCTCTTGAAAGAGGTCAACCCTATTGAACTTTGATGAAGAGACGACCTTTCATGGAGAGTGATCTTGTTGGAGCATCGGTAAGTTGTCCAATTCTATTGGGGCAACCCCAGTTTGGTGCGAGCATTTGAAAGAGGTCATCCATGTTGAGCTTTGATGGAGAGAAATGACTTTCTGCGGGGAATGATCTTGTTAGAGCATCAGTAATCGGCCCAATTCCGTTAGGGTAGCCTCAGTTTGGTGAGGGTATAAGGTGGGGGACTCTACCTCCTTTTAGACTCACCCTATTTTTTCTCTAGACCGCCTCTGCAGGTTTTCAATCTAAGTGGGTATATTCTTTTTCAGTCGTTTTTTTTTTTATTTTTATTTCAGTCGACTCAAAAATAAAGAAAAGACAGAATTATACGGACGACATGCAGGAGCCTTTTCGTTATGAGGAGAGAGAGAGAGGGAGAACAAGAGGGAGTTCTCACATTTTGACTCTTTGGACAACTAAGTGTGTATATGTACAAAAGGAAGGAAGCCCTTGCTTGACAGAAAGTAAGTGGTTAGATCTTTCCTAGATTGTAAAACAGAAGACTTGTCGAGACATTTGAAAGTTGTCTTATTCAGAATTGTCTTTTGATTGCTCGAGAATGGACCTCGTTGATTAGTTACGTATCTTTTGGTTACGCTTTAGACAAGTAGTCTCGAAATAATAAACGCCTTGATTAATCGAGAAAGACAATAGAAATTTTAGTGTATGGGGAAGAGAGAAAAGAATGAAAGTTGGCTCGAGGTGGGTTGTGTATATTTTGGACCGGACCAGGAGGTTCCCTACGTTCCTCTCGGTGTTAGAGGCTCAGGTCCGCGTAGTTCGAGGATGATTCGGTTGATGATGATACCGGGTTTAAGCAGTGGTTTGCTCCATCGTTGCTTGTTGCTTTGGACCGCTTCGTTTGTAGTTGCTGCTTCGGACTTCTGCCGTCGAGTTGAGTTGAACTTCTTTGAAAAGAAAGAAAGATAGAAAATAAGAAGTGAAAAGAAAGTGGGACTTTTACTTTTTCTATGATGATATCCCCTTCTATTTTTCTTTGTTTTGATTGTTTTTTCTTTGTACACACCCTTGTTTTTTCCTAGGCCGCCCTTGCGGGTTTTCAACCTAGCGGGCTTCTTTTTTGTGCAATTGCTCTAATTTTTGCCTAAGCCGCCCGTTGTGGGTTTCGACCTAGCGAGCTTTTTTTTTATATATATACATATATATATGAAACGTTGGGCAAGATGAGCCCCTAGTTCGCTTTCGTCTTTGGGAGGCAGAAGTCGTAGAGGGGGTTGAACATCCTCTTGCATTTTGTTAACATCTTCGAGGAGGACAGACAGCCCCAGTGCATCGTCATGTTGTAATTGTGATGGGAACGGACAGCGTCTATGATTGTGCGGCCACTTCTTCGATGGTGAGAAACTTTGCAATGTCGTCTCCTTTATGGCCACATGGGAAGGTGGGAGTGTATATAAAGAATATGTAAAGAGAGGGTGTTCTCAGTGGGTGCACACAGTGGGTGTATATAGAGGGTGCACACAGTGGGTGTACACGAGGGGAGTATTTATAGAGGGTATACACAGTGGGTGTACACTAAGAGTGTATATAGAGGGTGCACACAGTGGGTGTACACAAGGGGTATATATAAAGGGTTCATATGTATGAGGTTAGGTATAGAGAATGTATATAGAGAAAAGAAAACAATTCAATTGATCAAAGCATTTGTTATTTTGAGACTAATTGTTTGTTTAGTTATGTATGATGGTTTATGGGTCCATTTACCTTTTAATGAGTCTTTATTAATGAATATATTTGCAATTAATTTGTCATATAAAGATATAGCAATCAATTGACAATTGAGATTAATACAATTTTCATGGAATTGATGTATATATGCAAGATTATGTCTCAAGTCTAGAGAGAAAATAAATAAAGACTCTTTTATTATTGAAACTAAAAGACTAGTCCGAGGTGGACTTTAACAATCTAACTAGGGTCCAAAGTTGACATTTTGCTAGTAAAATAAAAGACTAATGTCCCAGGTGGACTTTGACTAAAAGACTCTCTAGAACCTACGAAGACTGAAAGACTCTTTTTTTATATATATTATTTTTTCTGAAGGAGGTAGCCCCAGTGTAGTTTCTTCCTTGCTTGGACTTTGTTCACGCACATGCATTCCTTTGGCAGGTGATGGCTCCGTTGTCAATGAGGTGTTGGATCCTTCTCTTCAGTCGAAGACAATCCTCGGTGTCGTGTCCAATGTGTTGGTGATATTTGCAATATTTTGAGGGATCCAAGTCTTGTTTCACCATGAGCGGTTTGTAGTTGAATAGAGGAAACAACTTGCTGGCTTGAACTAGACTTTTGAAGCATTCGTCTAACGGCATACCTAAGTCATCATACTCACGTTCGTCCTTCTTTTCATGAACCATCTTTGAGGGTGGTTTAGGTACCGGTATCCCTTGAATAGGATCCCAACGAGGAGAGTCTGTAGTGGTGGCCCATACATTTGAGGAGCGTACGGGTGTTGAAACTGAGCAGGAGAAAAAGTACAGTTGAGGTACTTATAGATGCCGTGGATATCAGACCGGAGGCGCTCCTCGGTGTCCTTTAGGGCCTTGTACGTCTCTTTCTGAAAGTGGTCCGCTTGCTTGAGGAGGATGGTCTCAAAGTAAGCTTCTTGTTCATTGAGAGTGGTTCGGAAGAAGGCTGCTTGCTCGTTGAGGATAGTCTCGAAGTGGGCCGCTTGCTTGTTGAGGGCGGTGTTAACATAGACTGCTTGCTCGTCGAGAACAGTGTTGAAGTAGGCTGCTTGCTCATTGAGAATGTTGTTGAAGTGGGCTGTTGGTTCATTGAGAACGGTGTTGAAGTGGGTTGCTTACTCATTGAGAACGGAGTTGGGGTGGAGAGTTGTCTCGAGACCTTGGGTGGCAGTTTCGGTTGCGACCGTGATAATCCTTTCAGCAGACATGATGCGGGATTCTGTAATGGTTGTGGAGGAGTTAAATCTTTGAATTAAATTAGACTTATAATTAATGACAAGGCATCGTTTATAAAATCATTTTTTATGAAAATACTCGATCTCCGTATTTTCGAAATGTACTTTGAATGAAAAGACTAAAAGTTTGACCGGGCCGGAGCTGCCTACGTTCCCCTTACTATGCAGGAGAGGTTCCACACAATGAGAGGCTCAGGTTACCGTAGTTCGGGTTAAGTAAGACAAGTGAGAGAATGACAGCAAGAGGTCAGTGATTTTTTTGAAAACCATAAGATTAAAGGATTACTGTAGTGGTCAAAAAGAAAGGGAGATGACTCGGTCCTTGGTCAAGTAAAGGCGAGGCAATCTAGGTAAGATGGTCTTAACCTAAGTGAGTCGGGTAAGGTTTGACATAGGTAGACCAAGAGGTGGGTCATCTAAGATCGGCTAGCTTGACTAAAGGTGGGGTCAAGGTAAAGGATTGACCTAGATGGGTCAAGGTAGAGGTTTGACCTAGACAGGTCAAGGTGACGGGTTGACCTAGATGGGTCAAGGTGACAGGTTGACCTAGACGGGTCGAAGACGGGTTGACCTAGATAGGTCGATGATGGGTTTGACCTAGATGTGTCAAGGTGACAGGTTGACCTAGATGGGTCAAGGTGACGGGTTGACCTAGATGGGTCGAAGACGGGTTGACCTAGACGGGTCGATGATGGGTTTGACCTAGACGGGTCAAAGACGGGTTTGACCTAGATTTGGTCATGGTAGGGTTAACCTAAGTTGGTTATGGTAGGGTTGACCTAAGCTAGTCGAGACACAGGTAATTTGACCTAGATGGGTCAATGATAGGTAGGTTGACCTAAGCGGGTCGAAGTTGACTTAGGAGGTCAAAGGTTGACCTAGATGGGTCTAGATGACGGGGAATCCTAGATGGGTTAGAGGTAGGTCGGTTGACCAAAGTTGGCTAATGTTTGACCTAGATGGGATGGCATGAGTAAGTTGACCTAGGAAGGTCAGAGGTTGACTAGGGTTGGTCTAAGGTAGACTCATGCAGCATGATGAATGATTATAGTAAGGTTAAGATTACTGTTTTGATTAGTGTTCTTAAACTCGATCAAGGTGCATGGTTTAGACACGGACAAGGTTCAACCTCAACCGCTCGCAAGCGTACACGGTGAGTTAGATAACCCGAGTGCCACAAAGATAGAGGCGACAGGATCACCTAAATCTGTGGACTCGGCGGATTATCTGGAGTAGGTGTGCAGTGTGACACGGACTAGTGGTAGTGTGCGATTTTGATTATGATTTATAGGAATGATGTGCAATGCATGAAGAGTTAGGCTCCGTTTGTTTCACGGAAAATGTCCGGAAAACGTTTTCCGGAAAATGTTTTCCGTGGTTTACCAAACACCGGAAAATGGGGAAAACGTTTTCCCCATTTTCGGTCAATGGAAATTAGGCTTGTTTCCTAAGGAAAACAACTTCGGATTTCACCTAAGGAAGTTGTTTTTCGGAAAACTCCTAACACGCCCTCACCCCACCCCAGACGCACCCCCCCCCCCCAAATTTTTTTTTCTCATTATTATTTTTAACTCCCCTGCCCCCTGACTACCCCACCCACCCAACCCCCTACCCTACCCCCACCCACCCAACCCCCTAGCCCACCCCCCAAAAAAAAAACTTCTCATTATTATTTTTAACTCCCCTGCCCCTGCCCCCTGCCCCCTGCCCCCTGCCTACCCCACCCCACCCAACCCCCTACCCCCCCCCCCAAAAAAAAAAAATTCTCATTATTATTTTTAACTCCCCTACCCCCTGCCTACCCCACCCCACCCACCCACCCAACCCGCTACCCCACCCCACCCACCCAACCCCTACCCCACCCCCCAAAAAAAAAAAAAAATTTACTCATTATTATTTTTAACTCCCCTGCCCCCTGCCTACCCCACCCACCCAACACCCTACCCCACCCCCCAAAAAAAAAAAATTTACTCATTATTATTTTTAACTCCCCTGCCCCCTGCCTACCCCACCCACCCAACCCCCTACCCCATACCCCACCCCAAAAAAAAAAATTTTATTTTACTCATTATTATTTTTAACTCCCCTGCCCCTGACTACCCCACCCACCCAACCCCCTACCCCACCCCCACCCACCCACCCCCTACCCCCCCCCCCTAAAGAAAAATTTACTCATTATTATTTTTAACTCCCCTGCCCCCTGCCTACCCCACACACCCACAAAAAAAAAAAAAAAAAAAAATACTCATATTATATTTTTTTAAACTCCTCTACCCCCAGCCTACCCAACCCACCCATATTTAAAATTATTTTTTCACCAACTTCTCGAAAAATACTGGAAAATGTTTTTCGGAAAGCATTTTCTTAAGATTTACCAAACAAGAGAAACCATTTTCCGGAAAACGGTTTCCTTTTCCGGAAAACATTTTCCAAGAGAAAACATTTTCCGGAAAACGGTTTCCTTTTCCGGAAAACATTTTCCAGGAAATCATTTTCCGAAAGTCATTTTCCGTGAAACAAACGGAGCCTTATACTTGCATGACAATTCATAGTAATAGCATTTAAGCATGAAATAAACATAAGCAGATCTAGAACATTTAAACATGCTATAAACACAAACACCTGCAGGAAATCGTTAGAACCTGTTTTGCAGAAAAGGGGAGCCGTACGGCTTGGCACCCGGCCTACGAGGGATTAGCAGGCGTATGGATATAAGGTACAGAAACGCCATAAATTGCAGAAGTGTAGTTTTTTAAAGAAAAAGAGTGCGCGGGGCAGTTAGAACACACACAAAATCATGAAGTAAAATGAAATTTAGACCCTCTTAAGTTTTGAAAAAGGTTTTTCAAAAAACAATAATCCCCAGCAGAGTCGCCACTGTGAATACGCGTGATTGAAATTGAGAGTCGCCACGTTGTTTTATTTGTAGTTAAAAATTGAGAAAATCATTTATGAGAATTGTTGGGTATGCCCACTTATACCTCAGTATTCAATGTATAGGATTGATTAGATTTGATTGATCCATCACCTAAGTTTTATTTCATGGACTTTAGACCCATATGTAAGAAGTATTTATACTTCATTTTTAGGTAGTCCATTTGAATAGACTAGGCTTAGGAATAGGGCAAGATGTCTAAGATTCAAGGAAAAATCACAATGTTGATTCAAGGCTTGCACCATGCGCCTATAGCCTGCGCCTATGCGCCTCATAGGCGCGCGCTATGCTACGCGCCCCAAATGGATCATGCGCCCTCTTTGATGTTAATTCAACACTTGGTGATTTATTGAATACTTGAAGAGATTCAAACTATGCCAAAGATCCAACGGTGGATAAATAACACGTGTGCACCTAGATTTGAGGACACCTGTCCACAACGGTCATTTTTGTGTTATGTGTCTAACGGCTATAAAAGGACACGTGCTCCACTCAATGACAACAGCACATCTGTCCTTTAACCTTATCCACAAGGGATTTCCAACGGCTAGTTTTTGGGGCTCTACTTTAAATACCCCATAACTTCAACCTTTTGAAGTTGCTAAGCATTTCAGAATTTCTCTCTCAAGCATTTATAGAAGATTTGAAGATTGCCTTTGAAATTCCCAAATTCCTCAAGAACATCTTCATACCTTCATACTTAGCCCAGATCCTCAAGAAAAAACACTTTAGTTTTATTGTGCTCTAAATCTCATAGATCTAAAGAGCCTTAAAACTAAGAACACACACGCACCTCTTTAAGTTTGATCACTTAGATCTTTCTTTAAGAGATACACCGGTTTTGTCTAGGATTTGTTCTTTCATAGAATATTAGATCTTGAGTTAGTGTATAAGCTCAAATGTTGTAATTTGTAATACTCTCTCATAATATAAGATCTCCATTAGAAATCCAAGACTAACCATCTTGGTAGATAACGTAGATCATTTCCCGATCGAACCTCTCCAAATAGCGCGTATTAATTTCTTGTCATTTACTTTCAAGTTATTATCTTATCTCACTATTTGCTTGTTCTTTCATTGTAGATTGATTGGATTAACTTGTGTTGTGTTTGTTATATCATTTGCCTTAGTTCCATCTTTCACTCACTTTGACCCAAAATACTTAGAGTGTGTGTTGCGCCCCCTTTATCATTTGCACCTAAATCATTACTAAATTCCGTTGTGCATTTCACTCACTCAGTTAGGCGCATTTCATAACGCTTATTGATAAAGTGCGCATCTGCAATTGAGTTTATCAAGGGTACGAAAAGAATTTCAAAACAGCTATTCGCCCCCCCCCCCTCTAGCTATTTTTTGTTGTCCTTTTGGGACCAACAAGTGGTATCAGAGCAAACACCTTTATAAAACATTTTTGTTTTTCAAGCTTAACAGCTTGGGTGCCGATTCGATATGGCAAACTCAAAACCTTCGGCAACTTCTAACTACACACATGTTCCAGTCTTTGATGAAGATCATTTAGACGTGTGGAAATTCAGCATCTTGACCCATCTCACCTCAATCGATGAAAGGCTTCATGACACCGTGGTTTATGGACCTTACATCCCAATGAAAGCGAATCCAAATCCGTGCACCAACGTTGCTCAACCAACCATCAAGAAACCAAAGGAAGAATGGACTGAAGAAGAATTGAGAAGAGTTGCAAATGATGGGAAAGCAAGAAATATTCTCCTCAGCACTCTAAGCACGGCTATGAAACAACAAGTCATGCATTGTGCTACCGCCAATGAATTGTGGGATGCTATTGAAGAGCATATTGAAGGAGACACTGTTTGCAAGGAGAACAAGAGATACGAAGTGCAAAAGAGATTCAACAATTTCTCTCAACTCCCCAGTGAAACATTGAGAAAGACTTATGAACGCTATTGTGAAATTATCAATCTCTATATTTCACTTGGAAAGAAGTTCTCTAATAAGGAATTAAATACTAATTTCCTTGCTGCTTTTGGATCAAGATACCTACATAAATCTAGCGCCCTTGAAGACCCTGGAACTTTAGATGTATGGACTTTAAGGAACCTTTATTCAAATCTTCAGGTTTATGAGCTCAAACTCCAACACATTAGTGAAACTGAAGGAAAATCAAAATCTATTGCAATGGTGGCGCATAGAGAGGAAGCGCCTGCGTCGGAGGAGAAAAGTTCTGATCCCAAAATTTCTACTTCTGAGCCATTAGACATGGATGATGAAGACTTTGCTTTATTTGTGAAGAGATTCCAGAAGTTCAAAAAATTCTCAAAACCCGGCTCATTCAACAAAGCTCAAGGATCTACAAGCAGAGCTCCTCCAAAGTTCACGAGGGGCAGTGATTCTAGAAGAAAAGAAGATCTTGTTTGTTTTAATTGTAGGAAACCAGGACACTTTGCATCAAGCTGCCCAATTCCAAAATTTGAGTACATGCAGAAGAAGAGCAGCCATACTCCCAAATTCACTCGTCACAAGGGAATGGTTGCTGAAGAAGAATCACCAGCAAATGAGCAGAACACTTGGATTGAAATAGACTCAGAAGAGAGCGATGAAGATTCTGATGATGGACTCGTTTGTCTGGTGGTAAAGGATGATGAAGATGAAGCTTATGATTCTAATGATGACTACTCAAAGGATGTTCCTGATATGAATGTCTTGAATAAACCAATCAAGAAATCTGCAGGTTTTCAAGAGGTGAAAAAGGAGAAAGGACCAACCATCAGCGACCTCATTGAATAAGGATTTCTCACTCCGGCTCAAAGCAATGGTGGATTGTTATTTTCTAGATGTAATCTGAGTGCTAGAAGGAAACTCAGAAAGAGTGAATATGTTAGACCTCAAGTTGCACCTATTCTTACAATCAATCATGATGAGGACATTGTAAAGCAAAAAAAATTATTTCAAGAGGCTGAAAAGGTAACCAGTCATTTTAGTGATATGAAGGAAGCTATAGCTCTATCATGTGATAAAATTTCCCAGCTTAAGACCGAGAAATCTCTATTAAAATCTGAACTTATCCTCCTTAAGGAACAGATAAAGAGCATGACTCCTCTTACTATTAAAAACACTTATCTAACGGAACAAAACTCACTTCTTAAAGTTCAAAACGATGAATTGGTCATTCAAATTACTGATCTTAAAAATATTACAAATGAGTGGTCCAATTCTCGTGTCACTATGGACGGTATCTTTGAGTCCCAAAAAGCCAGTGGTGATAAAAGTGGCTTGGGATTCACATCATCAACTAGTGACAACTTTAAGTGTGATGTTTGTGCTGAAAGAGACAGTGAATTTACAACTCAGCAAACTCATGAAATTCCCAAGGAGAAACATTCTAATTCAATGGGTAAAGGACAGGAAAAAGTCAAGAGAAAAATATTCCATTATGTCTACCCAACGAAACAATTTGGGAAAGCTAAAGAGAAAGAAATATCTATAGATGAATCATCTTCTAACAAAATCATTCTTGAAACAAGGCGTGCTCCTTCTATGAGCGAATATTATGCGCCTAGGAGCCACGCGCCTCATCGCCGTGCGCCTCCTAGCCCTATGCGCCTATAGACACCCCGCCTTGGACCGCTTACCTCGATTGAACACTTGATTTTGTGTTTCTCCCTCTTTTAAGTGTTTTCTGTTAGTTTCTGATACTTTGGTTAAGTTCTAGACGGGCTTCGTTAAGTCCAGGGACTAAACTGAATAACAGTTCTAACTTTGTAGTCCATTCTGTCAGATTTTGCCTTTCAGAGTCGCGCGCCTCCGCCCTTGAGTCCAGACGCGCGCGAGCCTTCCGCCGCCTAGGTGGGATGCGCGCGCTTCTGGGGTGCGTCAGTTACAGATTCTGCCCAAGAATCTCTCCCTTGCTCATTATACATGATTTTGCCCGGGAAAGATTTCTTGGCGACTCCGTTTGGCTCCAAAAACTCCCCTTTTTTCAACTATAAAAACCCCTCCAATCCATCATGGAGGGAGGACTTTTGGACCCTTTTTGACCTCTTTTGGCACCTTAAGAATTTCCCACCTTGAACCTTACTCTAGCAATTTACTAAAATATTCTCTCCAAGTATTCAACATCTTCTTCAAGACTTTTCAAGAGGTTCTCTTTGAAGGATATTATAGGTAAAATGTCTTAACTTTATTCTTTTTCTTCTTCTTCTTCTAATTCTTCTTCTTCTTCAATCAAATGTGCAATCACCCCAAAACCATTTGGGACATGACACCAATGCCCTTTCATTACATTGAATTGGCCTAGGAGTTATCTCCCTACATTTTAAAACAATAAAACCCCTTTTTTTTATCATTATTCAAATAGGAGGAACACATTTATCTTTAAGTGAATTATGAACAAACAAGACCGACTTTGCTCGGGCGAAATGGGTGTTTAAGTACTTCCCATTTCGTAACCTAACCCCCGAACCCCTCATCCCAAAGAATCTCTGTTTCGTAAATCAAACTTAGGCTCATAAACATTAGGTTTTCTTACTTTCCTCAAAAACGTGGGTGGCGACTCTTAAAATCAAGTGGACGTCCTAGGGTAATTCGCGCGCTCTAGCCAAGCCGCGGTTCCCCAGGGTATCTACAGTGGCGACTCCGCTGGGGACTGTTTGAGGGTTAAACTTGTGTTTCTGTTCATAATTCACTTTATTGGCATTCTGGAAATTGATATGGGAAGCGCGCGCCTCGGACCTTCATTGTCCAAAGCGCGTGCGTCCCGCATCAAATTCCAGAATTGCCCACCTTCCATGTGTTCTTCCTATTCTTCCTATTATTTCATGCTAACAAACATTGCAGGGGTTTCATCACATAATCAGGACCAGGGCAATCCCCTGAGTCCATAAGTTTCTGACAATCTGACAGGTCAGCCCAGAAGCGGGCGCCTCCCATATAAAATGCGCCAGGCGCGCGCTTTCCACAACACCAGCCTGAGGCGCGCGCTTCAGGGCCAATTTACAGGACAAGAACAGGTTTCAGGGACTGAACAGAACAGTGGGGTGTGGGCACAATTGCCTGCATCAGAACAGAATTGGACCCTTGGACTGATTTAATTTTGTGTTTATTTACCGGTCACACGGGTGATTCGGGAGTTGTAATTTACGTGCTTATGTGTTTTTTATCTTTTCTTTTCAAAAAAAAAAAATTGTCACGTGATAGACCTCACACTACATGCACATTACTCCTATGAATTGCTCACTATCGAGTCGCACAAGTCCAACCCCAAACCCGTCGAGGCCCGTCCTAGAAAGTTTCAAGCTCCACTCGACCTTGACTCTTTCGAAGCGGTAAACCTCAGCCCGTGGCGTAGTTCATGACTACATGCCGGGGGTGACCTTTAGCCTCTCTTTAGCCGAGCACAAACCACACTTCTAGTTAGGGTCTAACACTCCGTGACCAAGTCGGTTTTCATGTACCGAGATTTCCCTAAACTAATGTTTTCAAATCATACATGCCAACTTGTTGAAACGGACGCAATTAAAATCCGTCCCCAAAAGTTGTTTATCTTGGACGAAATAAAAATCCGTCCCCGCATGTATGTTTTACTACATTAATTTAGTTTAATCCCGATACATGTAGGATTCACAGACGTGATGGAATCCGATGAGTATATGGGACCGCGAGATGGTCTATATACTAGTGTGACGATTCCATTATCTTTTTAGAAACCCCAAAAGGGACCCGTTCCCTCCGATTATAGGTCCGATTGGTACTCTCCGCATCTACAGGGATTCATCCAACAAGCTTGTCCGTGAACCGATCACTCCAACAGCTTCTGCATCATCAATGGCCGGCGACTCCAGCACCAACAACACCATGACTCTCGAGCAACTCTCTGCCATGGTCCAAACTCTTCAACAACAGTCACCACTCTCAACAACGAGGCTCAACCAAAGAAGCCTTGTGGCAAGCTCATGTCGACAGTCAAAGGGAGGCCCACGAGCCGAGGTCGACCAATGAAAGCAAGCTTCTCAAGCTCTCCAAGAACAAGGGGGTTAATGACATGAGGAATCCGAGTGGACCCAAGGCTTGTTTGAAATCCCATATGTTAGTGCCCGTACCAAAAAAGTGGAGAAACCAAGAACCGACAACAACGACCATAAAATGGTCGACTCCATCATGGCCTACATTGATCAAAAATTTGACGGCCTCAACATGGGAAAAGGCTACAACACAAGCCTTTATCAGTCATCCATTCTTATGAGCACGATGGCCTCTCTCCCCGACAAGTTCAAGATGCCCGACATTAGCAAGTTTAAAGGCAACTCATGCCTGATGCTCACATCGAGACTTACATTAGGGCTATGGTTCCGAAGAAGGTCTCCCCAAAAGTTATGGCTCAATGCTTTCCTCTCACCCTTGAGGGGGCGGCAAAAGATTGGTATGCAACTCTCCCGCTCACTGTCCGTCTTGATTGGGATGCCGCTATGCTTACCTTCAAAAATCAATATCAAGGCAACACCACTCACCGGCCCACTAGGAAAGAGCTCGAGAACACCACTCAAAGAGACAACAAGTCCTTCATTGACTTCACAAGGAGATGGAATGACAAGCTCTCTGAAATTGTTGAGAGGCCAAACACAAAAGAGCAAATGGACATTTTCCTCAAGTGCTCAAGATTGATCTCCGCACCCACCTAAGTGGGGCTTGCTACTCCGACTTCTCCCAAATGTATGAAGCGGGGGTACGCATGGATGACTTACTCAAGGAGATTAAGAAAGCCACTCCTACTTACCGTTACAAGGCCGCCTCTAATTCAAAAAAAGGCTTCTGTCAATGCCGTTACTACCGACAAGGGGAATTACAAGAAGATCCCCCTCCACCACAAGGCAAGTCGTTCCAATCGACCGCGTCTACACTCCTCTCAATGGCATGACCTCACTGAGGCCTATGAAGCTCTAAAGGCCAAGGGACAAATCACTCCTCTTCAAGGGTACAAGCAACCACAACCGCTCCGTCCAACCATGCCCACCAACAAGTGGTGTGACTACCATCAATGCACCGGCCACCTCACCGAGGATTGCTTCTCCATCCACAACACCATCCAAGACCTTATAGACAAGAAGGAATGTTGGGTTTCCTTGTAACATGCGCAGCAGAAAATAAAATTTATGAAACCCAAAGCCCATAGATCTGTTCATATGATTGAATCAAATACTTGCAATATGAATACTAGAAAACTAACCTTGATGACTTTGAATTTGGTCTTTGATCTTGGTGGAGAAATTGAAGCTTTAATCACGAACAAGTAAGAACACGAACTTTGAAGATGATAAGCTTCACCCTCTAGCGGTATCCACACTTTGAACGAATATCAAGAACACTTGATCTTGGTTGCTAGACCAAAATTGTGAAACACGTTCCCACAATCAATATGAACTATATAGAATTTTATTTGTGTATTATTTTGTTCTTCAATCTAGGATATCTTAGAACAAAATAAAGCTCTCTCAAACTCTTTGGAGACTTACACAAAGGCTTAGAATTGTTCTAGCCCGAATTTGGCTGTTTATATACAAGTTTGACCTATTCCAAATAGGAAACTTGTGTCTAAACCCGTCCAAAATTCTTTTCCAAATCAAATCAGGAACCAGCCCCGACATGGTGTGCGGGCCGCCCAAAACACTTGTGTGGTCGCACTCTATCTGGAAGGTTTCTGGTACTTTTTTGAGCTAAGCTGTGCGGCCGCCCAAGCACATTTGTGCGGTCTCATACCTTCCCCAGATTTCCCTAATTTCCAAATTCCTCCAAAGTCCTTCGATTCAATATTCCAATATAGTCCTTATTTAAGATTCGTTCTATTGTGTGTGACCCTCTAGGATTACACTAAGTTTGGCAATGGGTTCAAACATGAAACCATAAGATATGATTAGGTTCTAGCAAACCGTCATACCTACCCAAATATTAATAACTAGATACAAGTTCGCATTCCTTTAGAACATGTTATAATCCCTTTGTCCACGATGTCATTAGAGCACAAGTCATGGTCAACAAGTCAACTTGTTTTGTTCAATACTTCCTCAATTCCGAATATGTTGATAATCCAAATGACATTGATCTAATCAATTCATTTGAGTCCGGCCGAACATTTTCATCAACATCATTCCTACGAGAGGCCTAAGCTTGACATCTCTCCGAAGAGGGATAAATCCATTTAGCTTATTACTCTTCCCTACGTGAATCCGATTATGCCAATCATACCCTTTATAACTACCCGGTTTAAAGGTAGCGTTTTGAATATGTCAAACATAATGTTCATCAAGTGGAAGACTATAATAACTTCATGTCTAAGGATTCAAATGACATAACTAATATGAGATATATGTACGACATAGACCATGACATAAATCTCATACAGCGGGTCATGTCCAGTACCTTATTCCAAATAAGTACCCATAAATCTAACATGATCATCTCATGATCATTTAGCCTTTATACTAGTGCTTAACAAGTACTAGGACGGAGAGATTATTAAGTAACATGAACAACAATAATAATCAAAACATCTCTTTATTGATATGAAATAATGATAACAATTACAACGTTTATTAACGTGCCTAGGGCACCACTACCAACAAGGAATTCATAATCCCTAATGAGGGTGGTGTCAATGTAATAGAGGTAGGAGAGTTTGAAGGAACCACTCATTCGATCCCAATTGTGAATGAGGGCTCCGATGGCATGAATAAACTTGATAATTCTTGTTATGTTGTGACTTATGATGAGATTATGAGGGAAGTCTTAGAGAATAGGAAGAAGAGCTACAAGGGTCCGTAAATGTACTCACCCGCAGTGGCCGGGTAATAGCGAGCAGCTCGGTTCCCACAAATACAGCAACCAACACCTCTTTTCCAAGATCGCAAGCACGCTACATATCCGAAGATCCTTTGTTAACACAACTCAAGAAGACACAAGCCAACATATCCATCTGGGACCTTATTGCATCATCAAGAGAGCACAGACCTCGTTATCAAGAACTTGGATGACACATCAGTCTCTCCCGACACAACTCCCGAAGACCTCACAGCAATGATAGGTCACATTCACTTCGGCAATGTCATCACTTTTGCCGACATGGACCTCCCGCCATTTGGGTCTGATCACAATGAAGCCATCTACCTCAAGTAAAGGCAAGGGGGAGACCCATTTCAAGAGTTTTAGTAGACGGTGGTTCCGCGCTCAACTTAATGCCTAGCCGAGTCATGGGCATACTGGGGCTCAAAAGCTCCGATTTACAACCTTTTACCCAAGTCATTAGAGGTACGACAGCACTGCTCGTACAGTCATGGGAATGCTAGAAGTCGATATCGAATTTGGAAGCATGATCATGTCCGTCCCATTCCAAGTACTTGATGTCCCATCTTCGTTCAACTTACTTTTGGGCCGACCTTGGATCCAAAGTTCCAATGTTGTCCCTTCCACTCTCCATCAGTGTGTCAAGATCAGAAATGGGCACGAGATAGTCACCGTCATGGCCGAGAATGTCACCATCCACAGAAATGGGGGACAACCCGTTCACCAAGTTCAACATGGGATACAAGATTCCACTCTCTCCGACATCAATGCCATCGACAAAGAAAGGGGAAACGGGCAATGGACCCTCGGTAATCCTAAAATCCTCTGTATGATGAGGAACATGAATCACTTTCCCGGTCTAGGCCTAGGGAAGCATCAACAAGGGATATTGCACCCCGTAGAGGTTCCTTTTGTCAAAAACAAGTTTGGTTTGGGATACGAGCCTACCGAAGATGGCTTAAAATACGAGCAAGCAGTCAAGAATCAAAAGACCCGAGCTCGCAAAGAACGGTTATTTTGTTCACCAAGGGGAAGATGTTCCATACATGATCTTTCCCGAGCCATGGGTGAACGACAAGGGCGTCAGAAATCCCGGCCTCGAGATCTTCACTAATTGCGAAATTCCGACACGAGAAAGGGAGCCTATTCCAATGTCACCCCGAAGTGGTGGGGCAAGAAAGTGACTATAGAGTCTGAGGTAGAGATTACCGTGGGGGAAGAACTATCCGATCTAGCCTCCATATTCGAAGAATTTGCCATCATGGACGATTGTCAAGTCAACGCCATCTCCGACAACACAGAAATGGAGAGTCCATCTATCAGCAAGATCCAGCCAAGCTCCGAGCCAATCAACAACTGGTATTCTACGAAGGGGCCCATGGTATCCGAGGAATTTTTAGTCCAAGAAATGGTTGCATACCCCGCACAGCAACAGAAGAAGAGCGGCTCACACTTACTTCGAGTCCGAGAGTGTTTCTAATACCCTCACCCAGGAGGATATGGAGACCATAGCCGAGCATGTGTTTCCTTTCTTTGCTAATGAAAAAATCGATATTTCTGAGTACCCCGAGATTGCAAAAATCATAAATGATGAATTAACTAATAACGAACTTAATGAACAAGTTAATAACGATTCAAATTATGATGAAATAGACCACGAAAACATAACATACCTAAATGAACTAGCTCAACAGGTTCGTTGTCGTGGTGAAAATGGTCCAGGGGCTGATGAGGAATTGCTTGTTGTTAATCTGGGTACCGACGAAGAGCCGAAAGAAACAAAGATAGGCAGCTTCTTCAAGGGGGAAGACATAGACAGATTGACTGCACTGCTCAAAGAATTTGTGGATGTATTCGCATGGTCATACAAAGACATGCCGGGTTTGGACAGAAAGGTCGCAGAGCACAGAATTCCGATCAGAGAGGACGCTAAGCCAGTAAAGCAGAAACTCAGAAAGATCAAGCCAGAATGGTCCCTACAAGTCAAAGAAGAGATTGAAAAGCTTCTCAGTATGGGTTTCATCAAAGTCATTGAGTATCCGACTTGGTTAGCCAACATTGTGACAGTCAGAAAGGTAAACGGCAAGGTTCGAGTTTGTGTGGACTTCCGGGATTTGAACAAGCTTCCCCGAAAGATTATTTTCCGCTACCAACATCGACATGCTCGTCGATTCGACTGCCAACTATGAAGTCTGCTCATTTGTGGACGGTTTTGCCGGTTACAATCAGATTCTCATGTCCGAGGAGGACTAACACAAGACAGCTTTCACAACACCATGGGGCACTTTCTGCTACACAGTCATGCCGTTCGGGCTAAGGAACGTTGGGGCTACGTACCAAAGGGCTGTTACGGATCTATTCCATGACATGATTCACAAAGAGATCGAGGTCTATATAGACAACATGATCATCCATTCGAAGGGAACCAACGGTCAACATTTGATCGATCTTCGCAAGTTCTTTGAACGACTCTGACCACACAACATGAGACTCAACCCCGCAAAGTGCACTTTTGGGGTCATCAGAGGAAAGGTTCTCGGTTACATGGTCACTGAGAGGGGAATTGAAGCCAATCCCTCCAAGATCAAGGCAATCATTGACATGCCTCCTCCAAAGACGCAGAAAGAAATCAAAGGTTTCATGGGCAGACTTCAATACATCAGTCGGTTTGTGCACCAACTCACTTCCATGTGTGAACCAATCTTCAAGCTACTCAAGAAGAATGTGGCTCTAGAATGGACCAATGCTTTCCAAGAAGCCTTCGACCAAGTGAAGCATTACTTGACATGCCCTCAAGTTTTGGTTCCACCGCACAAGGAGAAGCCTCTCTTGCTCTATCTCACTGTCAATGATGAAGCCCTAGGGGCTATGTTAGCACAAGAACAGCGAGACTCCACAAAAGAAAATGCTATCTACTTTGTCAGCCGCCGGTTTCAAGGAGCTGAGAAGAACTACTCTATCTTAGAAAAGTCTTGTGCGGCATTGGTTTGGGTTACTCAAAAGCTCAAGCACTACATGGAGGCCTTCCCAATAAAGTTGGTAGGAAAAGTGGACCCGCTCCGCTACATCTTCGAGAAACCTTTCATGTCAACAAGAATAGCCAAATGGTATTTCATGCTCGCCGGCTACAATATCACTTAAATCACACTCAAATCCATCCGGGGGAAGGTGTTCAGTGATCAGGTTGCTGAATTTCCATGTGACGAAGTGAAGGGGGAAGACGTACAGTGCTCCGACGAGCATTTAATTTTCGCTACAACAGAGGAAGATAAGTGGCAACTTTTTTTCGATGGCGTGGACAATAAGCATGGATACGGCATAGGGATGTTACTTGTCGATCCAAAAGACATGTATACTTCAATCGCATTCCGCCTCGAATTTGAGGCCACCAACAACATCGCCGAGTACGAAGCATGCATAGCGGGGCTCAAAGCGGCCCTTGAGAGAAATGTCACGAACTTAGAGGTATTTGGTGATTCCTTACTCATCATCAATCAGACATCTAGAAACTGGAAGATTAAAGACTCGACTCTGCAACGGTATGGTCAACATCTCGAGGAGTTGGTTGAACGGTTTCAAGAAATCACCTTCAACTACCTGCCAAGGGACAAGAACCGTTTTGCTGATGCACTAGCCACCATCGCTTCACTGGTCGAAATGCCCGAGGGTAAAATGGTGAAGCCCTTTAAAATTTCCCGAAGAAATAGTCCGGCATACTGCATGAGTATCAAGGTCAACGAGGTCCAGGCAAGCTCCCCGTGGTATTCAGATATCATGAATTTTCTCAAGAATGGCACTTATCCCGAGGATAGCAATAATAAGTCTCAAATGGCATTGCAAAGACTAGCCTCTCGATATGTACTAATCGGAGACCGAGTCTACAAAAGGCACCACAAAGGGATCAATCTCCTGTGCACAAATGAGACCGAAGCTCAAGAAATAATGCATGAGATCCACGAAGGTGAATGTGGGCCCCATATGAACGGGTTTATGTTGACCAAGAAGATACTCCGCATGGGTTATTATTGGAGTACCATGGAAAGAGACTGCATCGAGAAAGTCATAAGGTGCGCCAAATGCTAATTCCATGCCAACCTACAGCACGCTCCGCCCTCACAGCTTTACAACATGACCACGCCATGGCCTTTCTCTGTTGGGGATAGACATCATCGGCAAAGTTCACCATACTGGCAGCAACGGACAATCTTTCGTCCTAGTAGCCGTAGACTATTTTACAAAATGGGTCGAAGCACAGGCTTACGGGTTCTCAACGCCAAGAAAGTGGCCGAATTCGTGAAGACCCACATCATGTGCCGGTACGGCATTCCTCATGAAATCATCTCAGACAACGGTTCTCACTTTGAGAAAGAGATGGACGCGCTCCTGATAGAATACAAGATTACCAAGTACAAGTCATCTCCATACCGCCCTCAAGAAAACGGCGCGGTCGAAGCAGCTAATAAGACAATCGAGACCATTGTGAAGAAAATGGCCTCCACCGGAAGGGATTGGCCCGAAAAGCTACCTCTATCATTGTGGGGCTACCACACGTCAATACGGACAGCAACTGGAGAAACTCCTTATGCATTGGTGTATGGTTCTGAAGCTGTACTCCCAATAGAGCTCGAAGTCCCATCCCTACGGGTCCTCCTCGAGAACCAAGTCAATGAAATCGATTGGATGCAAAGTCGATATGAACAGCTAGCTCTACTCGACGAGAAAAGGCTAAGGGCACTCGAACATACGAGAGCCTATCAACAAAGAATGGCAAGGGCTTTCAACAAAAAGGTGAAGCCTCGAAACATCAATGTGGGAGATTTGGTCCTAAGACAACACCCTCCTAATGCCATGAACCCCTTGGAAAATGGGGACCCTGATGGATCGGTCCGTACGTGGTCAAGAAGATACTAAGCGGCGGTGCAGTCTCACTCGCGGATTTAGACGGAGACCATCTGCCAAAAGAAGTCAACCTCGACAAGTTGAAGAGATTCTACGCTTAATAAATGAAGGCCGTCAAAAAAAAAAAAAAGAGCTCGCTCGGTCGAAAACCCGCAAGGGAGGCCTAGGCAAAAATTAGAGCACGTGCAAAAAAAGAAGCCCGCTAGATTGAAACCCGAAAGGGCGGTCTAGGCAAAAAAACAGGGTGCACAAAAAAAAAATGGTCTTCGTTTATTTGAACTACGGAGACCTGAGCCTCTACACTAGAGGAACGTAGGCAACCTTCGGGTGCGGTCTAAAACATAAACAAATACCAAAATCATCTCAAATTAACAAAATGCAATTTTATTCAATCTCAAATCATTCAAGCCATTACAACGGATTTTGTTGAGCTACTAAAAGACTTAAAACATTAAATCCTAACAAAGTGGTCTATTTTACTTGCAATCTTTTGGGGGTACTAGGAAAAATCTAATTTTCTCTGGCCTTTGAAGGACCACCCGAACGACCATCAATCTCACTCTTCTTGGGAGGTCTAGGAACACTGATACGGACCGAAACCTTCTGCGCAACAGAGCGCCTCCGAGCATAAAAGTCATCCAAAGGGTACCGAAAGGGTCGGTCAGAATGTTGTTCACATCAGCAGCAGCCTCCTTGTACCTCAAACCACTGCTAGGCTCAAAGTCCTTCCCTAGCAATTCAGCCCGAAGAGCATCTACCCAAGTAATGCCGCGGTAGACGGTACCAAGCAAGTGATCCAAGTAACTCTCGGGAAGAAATATACTACCCCGATGCAAAGGAGCGGAAGCCCACCGGTTACGATCATCTCCCCAAGCCGACTGAAGCTCACTCAAGAAGTCCGGACCCATGTAAGAAACTGGACGAAGCATCCCGTTCCTTGGAAAAGGAATTATTTGCTGATGACCGAACTGTCTCAAAACCCGTTCGGGTTGGTAAAACGAAGAATTTCTCAACCCGGGTAAAACCACATGCTGAAAACCGAAGGTCCATTCCACAAAAGGGCGAAGCCCCCAAGGGCACCACTCAATGTCAGCTGTAAGACGAGAAGCGAAGAATCCCCTCCAACCCTCTCAGTCAAATCTCTAATCAGCAACCGTCGCCTATGAACAGCAAAAGGAGAGAGGTCGCCGTCTGACGCATAAAGCCTGAAATGCTCCCGAAGCCATATGGTCAAAAGCAAGGGGCTTCCTCGTCGCATCTCGTCTGTACGATGCAATTCGTCCAGACCATGCAAGGTCTCTCCTACAATGAGCGAAATTATACTAAATCGTTGTCCTTTTCACCTGCAACAAAATTTCAGCCAACTGCGTATCCGCAGTACCCAGAGGAGTGACAAACAAAACCTCGCTGAAAAGACAGACAGCCATGGCATTTCTCTTAAAAGACTGAACCGCGACATCTTCCGAATGCAAGCTGAAAAACATCGGAAGCTCAGTTATGTCAACAACGGTCCCGTGCATCATCTTCTTCACCTCTCCAACAGGGAGATTCAGAAGGTCAACCCAAGAGTCAACAACACCGCGGTGATACTTAAGGACGGCAATCCGACCGGCCAAAGGCATACCCAGAATGGCCCCAAAATCATCGATGGTTGGCACCATTTCATTAGCCGAAAAGTTGAATGTATGGCTATCACAATCCCAAAAGGCTGCAGCAGCCTTCAACAAGTCCCAATCCGGCTTCAATGTACGCAAGTGAAAAGAATTCGAAACCCGAAATCTTTGATGAAAGCGTTTTTGGGATGGGTCTTGAAAGAATACACGAATGTCGATAAATCCTTCTCGTAACTCTTGGACAACCTCGGCATCAAGGCTAAAAGGGTTAGAAGCCATGGGAAAGAAGATCACAAGCAAAATTGAGCAATAAAATGGTGTTCAAAAATGGCAAAAGAGAGCTGTTGGAATCAAATTGTCGACTAGAAGCTGATATTATAGCTGTTGGGGGGATCTTTTGGTCAGCAAATGTCAGGCCATGAATTTCGCCTTCCAGAGGCGCACGCCTCCCGACACCGGTCTATAAGGCGCGCGCGTCCCATAGCCAACAGAGGAAGCGCCCGTGTCCCAGGTAAAAAGTGCTTCAAAAATGGCCCTTGTCAAGTTCATAAAGCAACCCAGGAGCCTTCAACCAGCAACAAGTTTAGGATCTCAGCAATGAGAAAGAGTTCAAATGACAACAAACACTCAGCTGGGCACACATTAATTTGGTCCGCCCTTAAGGCATGTCTAAAAACTGAAATAAGATAGAAACTCCCACTCAAAGTAGGGTGTCTTTTATTTTCTCAAAAAATCAGTTTTTACAATTCATCCCCAGTAGAAAGCACTCCGCAGTCAACTGTGCCGCACCCCCATCGAAAGTCAAAGTCAAACAGTCAATGTGCGACTCACGGTAACAACTTGGTCCTGGGTGAGCCACAAAATTCACCACCTCCTCATCAAGCAAAATCTACATCCATTCAAGCAAACGGTCCTCTGGGTCCCGCATTCAAAGAAAACGGTCCTCCGGGTCCCGCACTTCAGCAAACGGTCCTCCGGGTCCCGCACTTCTGTAAACGGTCCTCCGGGTCCCGCACTTCAGCAAACAGGCCTCCGGGTCCCGCATCCAAGAAAACGGTCCTCCAGATCCCGCACTCAAGCAAACGGTCCTCTGGGTCCCGCACTCAAGCAAACGGTCCTCCGGGTCCCGCATCCAAGCAAACGGTCCTCCGGGTCCCGCATCCCAGCAAACGGATCTCGCTATCAGCAAACAGGTCCCGCTTCCAGCAAACGGATCTCGCTATTAGCCAGACAAGTCCCGCTATCGGCCACGGTGGGCCGCTTCATGCCACCGAACCTTTTATTATCAACCAAAGCCGCTCACACAGGGAGCGCACCTCCATCCCTCGCAATTTCAAATTTCTGCTTTTATCGAGTCTTTTCTTTTTTCTTGGTGATGTCCTAAGCGGATCTCTATCTTTCATCGGCGCGTTTGCTTCGCAATCCACGCCGCCGAGGGGCTCTGTAGACACCCCGTCTTGGAACGCTCACCCTGATTGCACACTTTATTTTGTATTTCTCCCTCTTTTAAGTGTTTTCTGTTAGTTTCTGTTACTTTGGTTAAGTTCCAGACGGGCTCCGTTAAGTCCAGGGACTAAACTGAATAACAGTTCTAACTTTCTAGTCCATTCTGTCAGAATTTGCCTTTCAGAGTCGCGCGCCTCCGCCCCTTGAGTCCAGACGCGCGCGCCTTCCGCCGCCTAGGTGGGATACGCGCGCTTCTGGGGTGCGTCAGTTACAGATTCTGCCCAAGAATCTCTCCCTTGCTCATTATACATGATTTTGCCTGGGAAAGATTTCTTGGAGACTCCGTTTGGCTCAAAAAACTCCCCTTTTTTCAACTATAAAAACCCCTCCAATCCATCATTGGAGGGAGGACTTTTGGACCCTTTTTTGACCTCTTTTGGCACCTTAAGAATTTCCCACCTTGAACCTTACTCTAGGCAATTTACTAAAGATATTCTCTCCAAGTATTCAACATCTTCTTCAAGACTTTTCAAGAGGTTCTCTTTGAAGGATATTATAGGTAAAATGTCTTAACTTTATTCTTTTTCTTCTTCTTCTTCTAATTCTTCTTCTTCTTCAATCAAATGTGCAATCACCCCAAAACCATTTGGGACATGACACCAATGGCCCTTTCATTACATTGAATTGGCCTAGGAGTTATCTCCCTACATTTTAAACAATAAAACCCCTTTTTTTTTATCATTATTCAAATAGGAGGAACACATTTATCTTTAAAGTGAATTATGAACAAACAAGACCGACTTTGCTCGGGCGAAATGGGTGTTTAAGTACTTCCCATTTCGTAACCTAACCCCCGAACCCCTCATCCCAAAGAATCTCTGTTTTCGTAAATCAAACTTAGGCTCATAAACATTAGGTTTTCTTACGTTCCTCAAAAATGTGGGTGGCGACTCTTAAAATCAAGTGGATGTCCTAGGATAATTCGTGCGCTCTAGCCAAGCCGCGGTTCCCCAGGGTATCTACAGCGCCCTCCTAGAAAAAGCGCTCCAAAATTTCAAAAGAATGATTTTGTTAATGCTAGTTCATCTGACCCAAAGAATAATTCTATCCCAAAGAAAATTAAAGAGTTTGTGAGAACTCACGTGATTGGTGGCTTTCATCATTGTTCTATTTGTGATTGTTCGGGACATAAGGCCGTGGAATGCCTTTTGAGATTCACTCCCAATGCCAAAGGACGTAAAAATCCTAAGGTCAAGCAAGAGTGGGTCATCAAAAGTTGCTAACTCTAGGACCCGAAAAGGAATAAAGGGGACCTGCTTTAAATGTTTATATTTCAGGTTCTTTGCTTCATGACTGGATCTTTAAAAGCTAAAACGTATGAATGGATTCTCGATAGTGGGTGTTCACGACACATGACTGGAGATGAATCATTACTTGAATATGTTCATGAAGAAAGAGGTCCCTCCGTAACATTTGGTGATAACAACAAAGGTCAAATTGTAGCATATGGAAAGCTCAAGAAAGACAAAGTGTGCATTGAAAGAGTCTCTCTCGTCGAAGGACTCAAGCACAATTTATTATCCGTATCTCAATTCTGCGACAAAGGATTAGAATGCCATTTTACCTCAACTCAATGTCTTATCAAAAATGGAAAAACTGGAGCTACATTACTCACGGGATATCGTAAGACAAATATTTACATTATTGATTTCCATAGTATGAACTCTAGTACTAATCTTTGTTTTGTAGCTAAAAGTGTGAGCGAAAATAGTTGGCTATGGCAGCACAAGCGCTTAAGTCACTTGAACTTCAAGTATCTATCTAAACTTAGCAAGAATAATCTTGTTAAAGGACTTCCCAAAGTTGCTGATCATCATGACAAGAAGTGCGCCGCGTGTCAACTTGGCAAACAACAGAAGCAGTCTTTATCCAGCAAGACAAATGCCTCAACTTCTATATGTTTGCAACTGTTGCACATTGATGTATTTAGACCAGTTACCTCTGCAAGTGTTAGAGGAAACAAGTATACTCTAGTTGTGGTGGACGATTATTCAAGATACACATGGGTGGAAATGATGATTACTAAAAACAATTGTTATGACATTCTTACCACCTTATTCAGACTGCTCCAAACCCAAAAATATGATGACATCGTTAGTGTTCGATCTGACAATGGAACAGAATTCAAGAACAACGGTGTTGCTCGATATTACGACGATCATGGGATAGATCACAAATTTTCAACCGCTGGTGTTCCTCAACAAAATGGCGTTGTGGAAAGAAAGAATAGGACGTTGATTGAAGCGGGAAAGACGATGATAGCTGAAGCCAAATTGCCTAAGTACTTTTGGGAAGAAGCTGTCAACACCGCATGTTTTACTCAAAATCGTTCCCTCATCAACAAACTTCACAACAAGACTCCGTATGAACTTTGGCGTGGTAGAACTCCCAACATTCCATTCTTCAAGATCTTTGGTTGCAAATGTTATATCCTCTACAACGGAAATGAACATAGAGGTAAATTCGATGCCAAAGCCGACGAAGGTATTTTTGTTGGGTATGACAAAAATTCTAAAGCTTTTCGCGTTTTTTAATAGATCTACATTAGTGATAGTTGAATCTGTACATGTTACATTTGATGAACATTCTCTCCTTGAGCCACATTTGGCTCCAAAAGTTGCTGATGATTCTGTTGAGTTAAAATGAGACAGGTGCTCCTATTCATGTTGCGCCTACAATAGATCAGAATGCATCAACTCAAAGAAATCCATCTACATCAGTTGCGCCGAACTTCGATGATAGCGCACCGAGTGAAGATTCAACTGCACCGTACAATGCGCCTATTTTCACTCCTGCGCCCCACTCAAACATTGCGCCTGGTGTCACTCCACATTTTCAATACTGAACCAGTTCAACCCCCTAAATTTGATGATTTTGAAGATGGTGAAGATGTCCTGTAGATACCCCGGGAGAGCCCACGGCTTGGCTAGAGCGGTGGAAGGATCCTAGGATGTCTAATGATTGTTATTTATTTTGTAGAGTCGCCACCTATGTTTTTAAAAGAACATAAGAAAAACCTAGAAATAGCCTATTTTTTAATGTTACAAAACCAAAGATTCGGGAAGAGAAGGGTTCGGGGGTTAGGTGACGGAGTGGGAAGTACTTAAACACCCACTCCGCCCCGCTTACGCGGGTCTTGCTACAATTGGTGTTCTAATGCTAAAAAGTCCTTCTATTTATTAATATGAAAATGTGCTAACGATTACAGGGAAAGAAAAGGAAATAAAAGAGAGATTGTTTTATTTATTGATTTATGCTAAGAATTACATGTTGAATTATTGCTAAATCATTACATTAAGAAATGATCAATGATTGAAATAGAGATTGGAATGTTGGGATGTAACCTTGGCCAAACTTCAATAGTGAAGTGGCCTTTTGGTTGTATCCCTTTTTATGGAGATTGCATACTCATTAGAGAAGTGAGAGATGAAGAAAACAAGTAAAGAGTTTTGACAAAGAGAATTAAAAGAGTTTAGAAGGAAAAAGTGAGAGTTGTACCTTGTGCTTGAATGGGGAAGAACCAAATTGTCTATAGTGACCACCCTTTGAAAATGGATTTTATGTGTTTTAAAGTGTTTTTGATTCAAGAATTCCTCCTCCTTTTCCATGGTGGAATGAAGAGGTATTTATAGGTGTTAGGAGGAAGTGTTGGTGTCACAAAGATGGCCCTTCCCCAGATCAAGCCAAGACATAATGGCTTTGGGGGTTACAAATCAGAAGAGAGGAAATTTGGCAAAATCTTGGATCCTGGAGGGGGAAGCGTGCACGTCCCACCCCCCTATGGGAGGCGCGCGCTCGTCCCACAAAGAAAGCCAAAGGCGCGCTCGTCCCACCTTCATGAAATCCATATTTTAGCCCAAAAGTTACCCCCCGTTATGCAGTTAAGTCCCAAAAACTAACGAGATCAGTTAGAAACTTAATGAACACCACGAAAGTCAACAAAACAAAAGTAACAAAGACTCAAGGTTGACTTGTCACTTAGTCAAATCCAAGACTAACGGAGTAAGTCAAGAACTTAACGGAAAGTAACAAAAGTTAACGGAAAGTAACAAAACATAACAGAAGAGAGGAAGATAGAGAATGTGTATGCAATCGGGACATGAGAGGTCCAAGGTGGGGTGTCTACAGAGCCCCTCGGTGATGTGGATTGCAAAGGCAAAATGCGTCGACGAATGTAAAAACACCCGCCGAGGACATCGA
>JAOWBW010001872.1:108996-172011 GCA_026119855.1 Campanula takesimana | reverse complement strand
TGCATAATGAGGTGGGAATTACCTAAAATTAGGGTTTAGAAGTAGTTCCTAGATCATCCTGTGGGTCGATGAACCCTAGATCATCATCGGCTATGAAATAACATGCAAACATGAAGATCGCAACCCTAAATATAGCATAAATAAGGTTTTAATCTATGAACACACGATGAACATATGAAGAACATATGAATAAACATGCGAAGCATATGAAGAAACTATGAATAACATGCAAGAACATGAATATTAAAGATCTACATTAGAAATAATGCAAGAACGTGAAGAAATAAGTTAGAAAACTTACCTATGTTGGCAAGAAATAAACCTTGATCTTCTTGGAGGTTTGAATGCTAATTAGAGAGCAAATTGTGTTTAAGAACTCTCCAATTCGGATCCCCTAAACCAATAGCATGAGATTGGTTATATAGTAACTGAGGGGAAGATCTGATGGTGCAGATCATCCGGGCGGATGTGGCCGCGTGGCCAATATTGAGGGCGGCGGCGAAGTGGCTGCGCGGCCAATATGAGGGCGGCGGCGAAAGTGGCCGCGTGGCCATCGTTGCGCGCTGACTTGAAATTCAAGCTAGGGTTTTACACTGTTCATACAAGGCAACCCTAAATGTCCATATTTAATGTTTACTAGAACATTGAGCTATTTTTGGGAATCCGGGACAAGTCTTTGCAAGGTTTCTAATTCCCATAAAGTCCTGTATATTTGGGAAAGCCTAATAACTCATTTTCAGATCGGGTACTAACAGAGGGAAATGACCGATCAGCTCGCAGACGCTCCCGAGCACTGAGACAAGAGGACCCGACCCCGAGTTCCCGGATGATGACATTTTCGCAATTGAGGGTCGCAGAAAGGTGGCAATTAGTCTTTGACGGAGCTGCAAACAAACGAGGGAATGGAGTCGGACTCCTACTTATTGATCCCAAAGATGAGCACACCCCATAGCCATCAAGCTAAACTTTTCAGCAACCAACAACGCCGCCGAGTATGAGGCGTGTATAGCCGGATTGGAGGCCGCCTAGAAAGCAACGTGAAAGAGTTAGAAGTGTATGGAGACTCTGCTTTGATTATTAACCAAACGGCGAAGAAAATGGAAAACTATTGATCCTTGCCTGCAGCGTACCAAGGTTACATGGACGAGTTGATAGCACAGTTCAAGAAGTTACCTTCCATTTCCCTACTGCGAGACAGAAATAGGTTCACGGATGCTCTAGCGACATTGGCCTCCTTAGTTGAAATTCCAGAAGGAAGGTCCGTGAAACCATTCAGGTTTGGACGAAGGGAGAACCCTGCCTATGCTGTGAAATCCAGATCGATGCAGAGGTAAACGGAGATCAATGGTACGCCCCAAATCTACAAGTTCCTTAAGCACGGAGAGATGTCCTTTGACGGAGATGTGAAGGCCAAGAGTCTGCAAGCACTCAAAAGATTGGCGGGGCAGTTTGTGCTGTTAGACGATACTTTGTACAGAGGCATTACGAGGGTCTGTTGCTCTTATGTGTCGACAACAAGAAAGCTGAAGCAATAATGGAAGAAGAACAACGGGTTGTGCGGACCCCACATGAATGCAAGGATGCTTAGACAGAAGATCACTCGGCTGGGCTATTATTGGATTACCATGGAGACAGGCTGTATTCAATGGGTTCGACGGTGTCACAAGTGCCAAGTATGCTCCAACCTCAACCACATCCCCCCCCCCACGAATTGTATAGTTCCACCACGCCTTGGCCATTCGCCACGTGGGGTATAGACATATTGGGAAGATCTCGCCGGCCGGTAGTAATGGTCATGAATTTGTCCTCGTCGCGGTCGACTACTTCACAAAGTGGGTCGAAGCTCAGTCTTACAAGGTGCTGAATTCCAAGAAGGTAGCGCAGTTTATCAAAGAGATTATATGTCGGTATGGGGTTCCTAACCTCATTATATCAGATAATGGCAGTCATTTCGAAGCCGAGTGTGCTCGCTTGCTTGTAGAATTCAAGATCGAACGAAAGAAATCCCCCATACTATCTACAGACTAACGGTGCGGTTGAGGCGGCCAACAAGATGATAGAGCAGATAATTCGCAAGATGGCTTCGCAAGGACGGGATTGGCCCGAGAAGTTACCATTAGCACTTTGGGGGTACACCGCTACTGAAGAGACCCCTTACGCTTTGACATACGGCATGGAGGCAGAGTGCCATCTTGAGGATCTTGCTCGAGAGCCAAGTAAATGAGGTAGAATGGCTTCGTAGTCGCTATGATCAGTTGGCAACGCTCGACGACGCAGATTGAAGGCCATGGAACACATCCGGGCCTATCAAAGGAGAACGACAAAAGCCTTCAATAAAAAGGTCAAGCCTGTTGACATAAAAGAAGGAGACTTAGTGCTCAAAGCACGCTTGCCCAACAAATTCAACCCCCTCGGGAAATGGGCCCCCACTTGGGTAGGGCCGTTTGTAGTACAGAAGATCTTCTCCGGAGGAGCAGTCAGAATGGCAGATTTGGATGGCAACCCGTTCAAAGAACCGTCAACATCAGCAAGCTCAGACGCTACTATGACTAGACTCCCCTCTCTAAAAAAAAAAAAAAAAAATTTACTACGCAAAAAGAAGCCCTATAGACTGAAACCCGCAAAGGGCGGTCTATGCAAAATAAGGGTGCGTACAAGCTCGCTAGATCGAAAACCCGCAAGGGCGGTCTAGGCAAAAGTTTAGAGCATTCCCCCCTCTATCTTTCCTTTATTTATAATCATTCTAGTCTGACTGGAGTGAACTACGGTGACCTGAGCCCCTTAGTCCTATTTGTAAAAGGGGAACGTAGGCAGCCTTTCAAAAGGTGCGGTCTAAAAAACAAATAAACATCCAAATCTTGGTCAAAGCAATAAAGATAGAAGTTGTATTTTTCTGAAAGCAAAAACTTTTATTTCCATAGTCATCGCATGTTAACACTTATTTGATGAGTCTAAGCTTGACATACTTTTTGAATAAATAACCTATTCTGAAATTGAAACTAAACAAAAGTAAACTAAATTAAACTAATGTGTCTGCACGACTATGGAGAGACGCTCGGATTACTCTTTAGTGCCATTTGTGCCCTCGGTCTCTTTCTTCTTGCTTTGCCCACGGCGAACTTTCTTCTTGCTAGGATTCTCACAAATCTTCTTTCGAACTCGCTAACACCTTTAGCCTTGCCATTAGGAGCCTCTTCGCCCTTCCTCTTCTTTGACGCCCCCACTTCTTCACCGCCTCCGTTAGCCACGCTCTTACTCATCCTCCTCTCATAAGCCTCAGCCTCCTTAATTCTCAACAAAAAACTTGGAGCACAGGATCCCAAATAGTGCCCCTTAGGGTCTCTAGAGTCTGCTCCGCATGCCCCGAGTCTCCCCATATACCAATCCAAATACACGCGTGGCAGGAAGGTATTGCTAGAGCGTGTGAGGAAGGTCCTACGACTAAAGCCGGCCTCGCCCCACATCTGAGAAAGAAGGACTGAGGCACTATCATCCAACTGAAGTATCCCAAAAGGAAAATCATCTCTCTCCTCGTCCCAACCCTCCGGGATGGTCTGCACCAAACCATACTGACGAAGCACTCTAGAGGATAGTAAAAGGTAGTCCCAGAAAGGGTCGGAACTTTGATCATGTGAAGTCCCACTTGCTTCTCCCTCACAGAGTGAATGTGCCAATAGGGCACCACCCACTGAATGTCGTCAGTCACCATTTCCGCCAAATACTTTTCCCAACCTTTGAGAGTCATGCCCTCAAACCGCTCCGCCATGCCTCTAATGCGGTGCATCCTGGGGCCACCTTCAGAGAAGCCGCCGTTTATTCACTCGAAGCCTCTCTTGCAACCACACGGTCAAAAGCCTATCACTACCACAAGGCATCCCACCATAAGCCGCGAGATGGGGAATCCCACAGAGCATCTCCCCAAGAATGGCCGGTACAATGTCATAACCTACACGAGCCGAATTCACCATGCCCAAACACCCCTCACTAGCAAATCCAACCTCAGAAGGGAAAAGAATAGAGGCAAACAGACATAGCGCAAGATGGTCCAAGGAACGGTCAGAGGCCACATCCATTGTATAAAGTGTTGTGGCATCCAAGAAAGGTCGACATAACCGACCCTAGCATACCTATCAAAGTCATCCGTGGGCACGCCAAGGTCATCAACTTGTCCCTCAAGCAATGAAGTCTAAAGGCAAGGCAACTTTACCCTTCCCTTCGTAGCCACATAAAGCCGCGATGTCCTCATAAGTGGGTGTTATCGTTGAATGAAAAGTTGAAGACATAGAAGGTATCATTCCAAAATCTCCCACAGGCTTGTAAGAGGTTGGTATTGGAGTTCATGTGCAAAAGTGACAAAGACACTTTATCCCATACCGTTCATCAAGTTTCCTACGACTCGAACCAGGGAGTTTGGCAACCCACTTCTCCAAAGAGGTTTATAAAGACTTTTTCTCAAGACTTGTGATCCTAGCCTCTTGATCTATGGCAAAGAGCAAGAAAATGGCTAAAAGGAAATCAAAAAACTGCTCAAAAGGTTGCTGGTACGTTTTTATGGCTGCAAAGGGTTCATTAAATAGGTACGACTCCCACTCTTGCCAGGAAAAGGAAAACCGGAGGCGGCGCAGGATATGGCCACGCGGCCAACATTGCCCCCTGGCCCCGCGGCCGATATTGTCCTTGGCCAGGCGGCCAACTTCATCCTAGGCACGCGGCCAACATTGCTCCGGATCTTGCCATGGCCAGGCGGCCAACATTGCTCTGGGCCTCGCCATGGCCATGCGACCAACATTGCTCCATGCAGAAATCCAATTTGTTTCTTCCCACTCCGTGACGGATCCATGCTAACTACGTACCTGCCCCGTCCCGTGGCTCATGCATTGTATAAAATTAGGAACATTTGTAAAATAACTAGTTTGCACAAGTAGGCTCCACAATAAAATTGCATTTAGAACATAATATACATACATGCATTTTTGTACATCTGTTCTATACATACATATCCCCCTGCTCTCTACTAGCTAACAGTGTAGGAAATAAAGATGGAAAGATGGGCCCCGCCTAATCAGAATCCTCCTCCGTTGTGTCTCCACGCCGCGCTAAAGCCCCGAGAGCTACTTGCACCCGAACTCCGTCCACGGACCGCTCGACCACCAAGGTGAAAGATCCCGCACCGTTCGGAGACCGCTCACGACGCTGGGGTGATGCAACGTCGTCCCTCTGACAAGTACATGAATGGTACGCCTCCCTCAGTAATCGCATCAACACGTTCTCCCGCCGAGCTGAACGGATATATGCCTCCCGAGTCACCTGAAAGGGAAGCCAAGGAAAATGATTACAATGCAGAAAGAAATAGGTGTGTGCAAACATGACTAATACAAAGCGCAAAGCCGTACCCCAGCGTCGGGCGGAGGAATGAATGTCTCCTCAACAAGATCTGCATCAGTCGGCTCCAAGCTCAGTTCCACCTCCCGGCCACCCCTCATCACTCTCACACTACTCGAGCGAAGGGGCATGTCAACCAAAGGCCGACTCCGACCAACATACCGGGCCGAGCTCGATCCCTCTCCCGATAGCATCTGAGCCCGAACCTGAGGGCTGATCAGCCGTGTCCGCACGTAGCCGGCATAGTCGTCACTCCCTCTGTAATGCTCTGCCGAGTGGGAGCCAAGAAAGTCGCCAACCTCGCGGGATGGAGCATATCCCGAGGAGGGTCATAAGGAGCCCATGGTAACGCACCAGCCCTGTGCTGATGAACCACCCTCTCCCCAAGAAGATACATGGCCTCCCCGGTGAGACCCACAAGCAGAACCCTAGAAGCGGTCAAATCCACTACATAGGGACCCACCGAAGCCTCATTGGCCGGGCTCCATGGGAAAATCTAACCCCGATGGGCTCAGACATCGCGAACACCCTCCTCAGATCAGCAGCATCCACTGTCTTCCTGTCCCGTTTCGGCGGGGAGGAGCCTGTTGCCCTTGCACCAGTACGACATGATGGGAACAACCTTGTTAGCACTCATCACCAACTGAAAAGGGGCGACACCGAAGACCTCGTAAACCCAAGCCTGTGCATATAATGAGAAAGACATTTCAGACCAAAAGATGGAACAGAGATCTCAACAAATGAAAACAAGGTAGTCAAGAGCGTACCTCAAAGGCAAACTGGAACCCGTCAAAGGCCGACGAGCTAGCCCTCGAGCAATGGTCCAAAGCCCGGTAAATCTCAGCCAAACCGGCTCCACCCCAAGAAATCCCACCGACTAAGTCCAAGTCCACAAGAGCCCCTAGCAGTGAGTACCGGCAGACAGTAGCCCCACTGGGAAACAAAATCTCTGAAAAGCTGTACCATAAGAACAGCCAGACCAAGCAATCCAAATCATATTCCCCCCTACTAAAGGCCTCGATAGCCACCTCCACCAAGCGATTCACCTTCCCGGCCTCCACTCCATAACCCTTGACACCTCCTCCCAGGTCGGTGTCGACTCCCAGCAGAGCCTGTCTATAGTCCCGTCGCTCCGCCAAGCTCTCATCAAAAGGCAAAGGGGTACCAGTAAACCTCAACCCTGTGATGGCCGCGAAATCTGTCGGCGTGATGGTAATCTCTCCCCAACTGAAGTGGAAGGTATGGGTGGTATCCCACCAGAACTCCCGGCACACCTCTATCACCGCTGCCACCTTCAGGGTAGCCCCGACCATGCGGACACTATCAAAGAATGGGCCAAAGCCCATAGCCTCGATCCGAGTACGCAAACTGCCCGGTCCCTCCGGCAGGGACGCCCACAGTTTGCCCACAGTCACTGTGGACCCACGAGCCTTGATCCTCTGCAGGTAAACACAGCACAGGTATGTTACCATTCTAGCAATTTACAATTCTAGCAATTTAAATTCTAGCATTCCATTATTCTAGCATTTCATATTATGTGCATAAAACATACAAATGTGCGAGAAGGAGAGGAATGAAAATTCGAAATTTACCTCTCGCGTCTCCGGAAGCCCCATCGACCAATGACGCTCAGAGTCGATGTAAAAATCGTAATCTTGGTCGAACGTAGACCGCAGCAGATTATCGCGATAAATCGAGTCGTGGCTCGTGGTCTCAAACCGCCCCGTGGAATCAAGGGCGCCTCGCTTCAAAGCCCGCTCCTGGGTCAGCCCCTACATTTACTCCTCCGCCCTGAGCATTACCGTGCCCCTCTCCTGGTTGCTCTTGTTGTGGAAGCATATACCCACCGTGGCCCGGGAAATCCTTAAATAATGCCTCATTGATCCAATCTGCCATAGCTTCAAGAGATATGTGAAATGAAGTCTCCAAGAGTATCAAAATCCAAGCTTTCTCTCTCTAAGAACCCAATTTTCTCTCTCTAACTCGTTAACAATAGAGGAAAGGAGAAGAAGAAAGAAGAAAAGAAGAAGAAGAGGGAAGGTGTCTGGTGATGTGACCAAAGAGTTAGCCCGTCGGCATCCTTGGCCACGCGGCCACTTTTGCCCTTGCAACCCCAGTCGTCAGATCAGCAATCCGCGTAAAAGAGATCTGACCACTCAGCAGTCTTGGCCACGCGGCCACTATTGCAATTTAGTGTGTTTGGCCACGCGGCCAACCTTGTCCCTTCAGATAAAATTCCACTTTGGTCCTTGATCTTTTCCCTTAATTCATCTTAAATGCCCCTAGCACAATTTGATCGATATTCGTTGCTTTGGGTGCGGAAAGCCCCTTACAATTTCCATTCTTCACCGAATATTTGCTTAGGATTCGTATGGTTGTAGAGACTTCGGCGCCTCTATGACATACCATCCTAGATCAATCGTAATTGGCAGAAGCCTCGGCGTTTCTGTTTGCGAGCGATCCAGCATCTATTTTAGGATTCGTATGGTTGTAGAGACCTCGGTGCCTCTATGACATACCATTCTAGATCAATCGTAATTGGCAGAAGCCTCGGCGTTTCTGTTTGCGAGAGATCCAACATTTATTATTAGGATTTGCATGATCGTAGAGACTTCGGCGCCTCTATGACATACCATCCTAGATCAATCGTAATTGGCAGAAGCCTCGGCGTTTCTGTTTATGAGAGATCCAACATTTTATTATTAGGATTTGCATGATCGTAGAGACTTCGGCGCCTCTATGACATACCATCCTAGATCAATCGTAATTGGCAGAAGCCTCGGCGTTTCTGTTCACGAGAGATCCAATGTCTATTACTTTAGAGCAATCGGCAGGAACCCTGGCGATCCTGATTGCGTTTGCCATTCCATCTTGGGATTATTTAGACAACGTAGTCTTTAGTTTTCCCAAATAACTTCAATGCTTACGAATGTTCGTTCTTCATACAGGATAGTGCCCGTAGGTTTATTATCCGCAGCAGAAGTTCGACGTCTCGTCTTTCCTCAATATCTCTGAACTACGACCGGCTTGATTCCTCGGAGGATACGTAGGAAACCTGAAAAGCATCAGCCACCCGACCGACATGGTCATCTCTCATCCCCAGCAGGTGCATTTTCCCCCAGAAAGCGTTACTCTCCATCAGAGGACAATCATCCTCAAATTTCCCCATCAGATTTGAACTACGTTTGGCTTGATTCCCCCGCGGATACGTAGGTCGCCTGTCAAGGTTCAGCCGTTCCCTTACCTTTCATCTGTTTTGAAACTCATGTTTCAGACGGATCCTTCTTTATCGTCGACCCCACATTGCCTTGCAAGAAGCGTCGCCGAGGGGCTACTGTTAGTACCCGACCTGAAAATGAGTTTATTAGGACTTTCCAAAAATACAAGGACTTTATAGGAATTAGAAACCTTGCAAAGACTTGTCCTGGATTCCCAAAATATCTCATTTATGGCAAAATCTATCAAAATAGGTAACAAATGGTTTCCTTAAAACCATGCAGAAACCCTAGCTTAAGAATCAAGTCAGCCTGCAACCTTGGCCACGCGGCCAACCTTGCTCCGCGTTGATCTTGGCCACGCAGCCACTATTGTCACCGGCTTCAACCATGGCCAGGCGGCCAACCTTGCGCCGGATGATCTGGACCATCAGATCTTCCCCTCAGTTTACTATATAAACCAATCCCATGCCATTGGTTTTGGAGGCCGATTTTGAGAGTTCTAAAGTACGAGTTTTGGAGTTCTTACACACTATTTTGCTCCCTAATTAGCATTCAAACACTCAAGAAGATCCAAGGTTTATTTCTTGCCAACATAGGTAAGTTTTCTAACTTTTTCTTCATGTTCTTGCATTATTTTTAATGTAGATCTTTTATATTCATGTTCGTACATGTTTATTCATAGTTTCTTCATATTCTTTGCATGCTCATTCATATGTTCATAATATGTTCTTCGTGTTCATAGATTAAAACCTTATTTATGCTATATTTAGGGTTGCGATCTTCATAATTCATGTTATTTCATAGCCGATGATGATCGAGGGTTCATCAACCCGAGGACGATCTAGGAACTACTTCTAAACCCTAATCTTTAGTAATTCCCCTTCATTATGTATGATCCCTATTCTTCTGCCTATTCTAATTCTCTGCGAACTACGCTGACCTGAGCTTCTCACATTGAGAGGAACGTAGGAAATCTTCGGATCCGGTCTCAATCACTAACACACTACTAACACATTGCATCATAATAGAAAGACCGATCAATTCGGGCAATAGGAGTGATAACGTCCAATATTCTTCTCTTGTTGTAATTTGACCCCCGAACCCACTAAAAATGCTTTTTTTCAATGTTTTGGCTTTAATTAAAACGGCATGGCGACTCTCATAATTTTAATGTCGTTAAGAATATTCCCTTTGTAAATAAAAATAATCACAAGATACTTCCCATGCATCGCTTCATCGGAAAGGGGTATTCACACATGTCTGTTTATTCATTTTTTCACTCTGATTATGAATTTGAAGTCCGTTAATCCATTCGATGCACTGATAAGTCTCATGGCACTCCCGCGTAGCCAAATCGACGGTTTAAGGTCAATTTTAAGGTTTAGACCGTTCAATAGGGTTTGTCGGGGGGTACGAGATCGGGGTGTCTACAATAACTCCTTATCAATCATATCATATATGAATATTAGATCTTTATGAGATTATTTTAAGACATCTTATGTCATACATGTTTTAATCTCATCTGTGCCTTAGGCCCAAAACTCTTTTGATAGCCTAATTAGTCAAACCACTTTAAACTCATAGGAACCACTTTTCACTCATCTTGTTCATACAAGGATAAAATCAATGCACCTCGCAAGGGTTAGAGCCGCATGAAAATACCCGTGTAATCCCAAGTGTTTTAACCATGTATCTGCACATAACTTAAATTTTCAACAAGGTTCAAAAACACATAAAAGCTAATCAATTATCAGAATTAATTTTTTATGTGACTTAGTTCCAATAGTTATAGGATTTAATTCCTGAAATTGAATCTGCAGAGCATCTTGAAATTGAGAGCCAAAACGTACGGCCGAAACTAAGCCAAAAGGCAACCACAATTCGTATTAAGATTAAGAACCAAGTAATTATTCCACACGGCAGATACTAAGCCAAAGGCAACCACAATTTCGTGTAGAAAGTAACTTGTTTCAAGATCCTTCATTGTCTCATCAATCTCACAGATTACAGCAATCCTAAACTCTTTAGAATTTTGATATCTGCGATTTTTTTGGGTTTCTTGATTGGAATCTGTTTTAGGAAACACGGTTTCGAAAACCAGCCGTCTGAAAGCAGTTTTAGTTCCCAGATTCAAATTTTGTAAACAATTTACAGAACAATCTGAACATCAGAAAATGACCAGATTTCTGAGAAATCTGGAGCACATCCGTACGGCGACATAGCAGCCGTATGGCGTTGAAACAGCCGTACGGATCCAGTGTCCAGATTCCCAGATTTCAGTTTTTTTCAGAAAATTTTCAAATTCGATCAATCCAATATCGTGTTCATACATAATCAGATTAATATAACACGAATTTACAGATTACGAATTTATTCCACATACAAATTAGATCTAGATCATAAATAAACATAATCAAATTATAAGATGATAATCTAAGCATGTGATCATACATATGAATACAATTAATATTATAATCACATAATCCCGTCATAAACTAGCATGAATATTTTATATCTCATGTAAAATCTCATCAGATAAATTCATCTTATCATGATCATAGCAATTAAATAATCTAATTAAATAATTATATCATGATAATATTAGAACTATTGATCATAAACCCCCTCTGATACCACTGTTAGGTTTCGTGCAATCATGCGCAGCGTAAACATTACATGAATAATCAAAGCCTAGATCCGTTATGTTTAATAATTCATAATATGTAAGATGAAAGAAACTAATCCTTTTAGATCGAAATATGAATCCTTGGATTTAGATACTAAGATGAGCACCATCTACCGTGATCCACACGTCGAGCGAATTCAAGAAACTCTTCTTGACTTGACTGCTAGGTCCTTCGGATTGAAAAAATTGATGAAGAACGATTCTTAAATTGCTCCCTTTGATTATTATGGTTTGATTATTGAGAATGATCAAACCTAATAACCCTAGTATAATATGTGTATTTTCTCTTTTCAAGAAGAGTTTATGATTTCATAAATCAATGTTATTTGACTGAATTCCGGTTGTACATATTATATACAAGAGGTCTCCAAGATCCTTTAGGTTTAGGAGTTCTTGTCCAACAAGAAAAATCCTAAAATAAACTGCAATGTGGTAACGCGGCCGTACGGCTCCAAGACAGACGTATGACACTCAAGGAGCCGTACGGCTCTTATCTGTAAGATACCACGGGAAAACGAAGAAAGTTCCCTCGAGAATCAAACACGGAACTTTATGTTCAAAAAAAACGGAGTCGCCACGTTAATTTAACTTTAAACCCAAACTTAACGAAAAAAAGGTTAGAGACAAAGGATTCGGAGGTCAGGTTACACTTTTGGGAAGAACTTAACCGGTAGTTCACCCAAAGTGCCTTGGAAAAACCGAGTCTCCCTAAGTTTGTTAACCAAAATTGTGCATGTGTGTGTGTGTGTGTTCTTGAAAATGGGAGAAACTGACTTTTAACAAAATCAGTTAGAAACTTAACAAAAAATGGTTGTTTTGTAAACAGTTTAACAGAAAAGGGAAAGACTGAAAAATCACCCCTCTGACCAAACTAGCCGTACGGCTAGGAAGGTCATCCCTGAGGTTTTTTGCAGATTGTCAAGAAATCAGTCCAGTTTCAGGCAGAAACAGAGCATTCTGCTGAAACTGAACTGTTTTACATTTTTCCAGTTTATTTACTCACACAAACTTGAATTGAATCATTCCTATGCTTTTGATCACTAATTAAACCACCAAAACAAAAGGTTTTGGGTGTGATCAAGGCAATAATTGGGGGGAAATTAAGAAAGGTGATGAACATGACATTTGAGCCAAAATCATCATTTGGATGGTTAATGATGGAAACTTTAACATCCAAATGGATGATTCATCCAAGGAAAAGCCTTGGGGAAGTAAGAAATCAACCTTTGGATTGATAAATATTGAGTCTTTACCATCCAAAGGGACATTATTGGTTAGATCAAAGTTTGAATGATAAAGATTGAAACTTTATCATCCAAACTTGATCATTTCACCATAAAATCAACTTAAAAGTAAAGACATGAAATTTAACTTGTATAAATGTAAAGACATAATATAAATTGCATAAAAGTAAAGACATAATGTAAAGTGCATTAATGTAAAGACATAATGTAACGTGCATTAATGTAAAGAGACATTAAATGATAACAAGCCTTGATCATCTTAGGTTTGAACCCTTTATCATGCATAGAACGTGAGGGTACCATTGATTCACATCAAGAACTTGGTTCCACATATATTTGCAAGAATAATAAAGACATAATATAAATAAGGCAAAATGAAATAGAGTATGAGATGAAGAGAAGATGGGAGAAGGAGGCCTCACCAATTTTGGTTCTAAGCCTATCTTCTTCCTCTCTTTTCACTCAAGAATGTGTTTGTATCCCTAATCTGCTCTCAGTTTGGCAGAGTTTACACACACACAAATGATTTTCTCCCCCCTCTGAAATGATCAGCAAGGGTCCAATTTATAGGGACTGAGGGTGCCCAAACCATCCGTACGGATTGGCCCCTCTAGTACCCACATTATCCGTACGGCTCAGCCTGGCAAGCTTCTGGATTTTTCCAATTTTAATTCCAGAATAATCCTGGAATTTTAGTTTTATCTTAGTGAGGTCCCAGCCTATCAGTTTATCCCTGAATGGTGCTAAGAGTTCCTCTAAAGTTGGTTAATTTCAGATTGAGGTACTTACAGAGCCCCTTGGCAACGTCGCTTTGGAAAAGCTGGGTTGTTGATAAAAATAAGCATCCCAATATGATGGGAGGACGGCTTAACCAATTTGGTTGCATGGCTGGACCTAGGGGTATAGGATTCCTACGTATCCCGTTTACGGGGAATCAAGCCTGACGTAGTTCGGAAGGGGTGAGAAACTTTAAGGCTACTCAAACCTAAGGGCTAAGTGGATATCTGTCATCCTCTCCTAGGGTGTAGGGAGAATCTGTCATTCTCTCCTAAAAGAATGGGAATGACTCTTGGAGGGTCAGAGGCGAGACTTGGTCAACTTGGCTATATGGAGAGGAATGGGAATGACTCTCGGCGGGTCAGAGGCAGGACTTGGTCAACTTGGCTCTATGGAGAGGGTTGACCTAAAGGAACGGGCATGACTCTCAGCAGGTCAGGGGCTTGATCAACTTGGCTCTATGAGAGGGTTAACCTAAAGGAACCGGCATGACTCTCGGCGGGTCAGATGCGGGATTTGGTCAACTTGGCTATATGGAGAGGGTTGACTAAAAGGATACGGGAATGACTCTCGACGGGTCAGAGGCGGGACTAGGTCAACTTGACTCTATGGAGAGGGTTGACTAAAAGGAAAGGGCATAACTCTCGTGGGTCAGAGGCGGGACTAGGTCAACTTGGCTCTATGGAGAGGGTTGACTAAAAGAAACGGGCATGACTCTTGGCGGGTCAGAGGTGGGACTAGGTCAACTTGGTTCTATGGAGAGGGTTGACTAAAAGGAAATGGCCATGACTCTCGGCGGGTCAGAGGCGGGACTAGGTCAACTTGGCTCTATGGAGAGGGTTGACTAAAAGGAAACTGGCATGACTCTCGACGGGTCAGAGGCGGGACTAGGTCAACTTGGCTCTATGGAGAGGGTTGACTAAAGGATATAGGCATAACTCTCGGCGGGTCAGAGGTGGGACTAGGTCAATTTGGCTCTATGGAGAGGGTTGACTAAAATGAAACGGGCATGACTCTCGGCGGGTCAGAGGCGGGACTAGGTCAACTTGGCTCTATAGAGAGGTTGACTAAAAGGATGGTCTTACGTCATTTTGGACTGCCGGGACAGAGGTTTTCTTAAACTAAAATGACCACTCTGGGGGACAAAATTTTACTGGGCTTAAGTCAGGGACTGCCTAAGTGTACTTTCACACTAGTCAATTTTTCACAAAATGTTACTGGGCTAATGTCAGGGACTGCCTAAATGTATTTCTGGGCAAACAAGACAAATGGGCTTACGTCGTGTGGGGACCGCCTAAGTATGCTCACTTAGGGGAGAATGTTTTACTGGGCTTAAGTCTGGGACTGCCTAAAATGACCACTCTGGTGGACAAAGGTTTTCTTAACCTAAAATGACCACTCTGGGGGACTAAGGTTTTCTTAACCTAAAATGACCACTCTGGGGGACAAAATTTTTCTTGACCACTCTGGGGGACAAAGGTTTTCTTAACCTAGAATGACCACTCTGGGGGACAAAGGTTTTCTTAACCTAAAATGACCACTCTGGGGGACAAAGGTTTTCTCAACCTAAAATGACCACTCTGTGGGACAAAGGTTTTCTCAACCTAAAATGACCACTCTAGGGACAAAGGTTTTCTTGACCTAAAATGACCACTCTGGGTCAAGGCTTAGCTTGGGTCAACTCCACTTTTGGGGAGTTTGACGGGAAAACTGGTCTTACGTCCGACTAAGGACGGCCGGGACAAAGGCATCAACCTATAATGACCACTCTAGGTCAAGGCTTAGCTTGGGTCAACTCCACCTTTGGGGAGTTTGACGGGAAAACTGGTCTTACGTCCGACTAAGGACGATCGGGACAAAGGCTTTAGCCTAAAATGACCACTTTGGGTCGACGCTTGACTTGGGTCAACTCCACCTTTGGGGAGTTTGACGGGAAAACTGGTCTTACGTCCGACTAAGGATGGTCGGGATAAAGGCTTTAGCCTATAATGACCACTCTGGGTCAAGGCTTAGCTTGGGTCAACTCCACCTTTGGGGAGTTTGACGGGAAAACTTGTCTTACATCCGACTAAGGACGGCCTGGACAAAGGCTTTAGCCTAAAATGACCACTTTGGGTCGAGGCTTGACTTGGGTCAACTCCACCTTTGGGGAGTTTGACGGAAAACTGGTCTTACGTCCGACTAAGGACGGCCGGGACATTTTAACTTGACCCTTTTGGTCAAAGTTTGGACTTTGGTCAACTCAACTCTATGGGATGATTGACACTCTTTCCTTGACACCCGGGGAGAGCCTAGGGGCGACCTTTATGGACGAAAAAGTTCAAGATTTTGGAAAATCATTCTTTGCTTGAAACATTGTCTTTGATAAATGATGCCAAATGGGCAAATTTGGAAATGCTTATTTCTAAAGGCAAATCTTTTAACGAAGCATGTTAGTCAAATTTTGATTTTAACTTAACTGCGGGTTTTGTTATGCATAATTTCCTTTGGAGCTTTGTCCGTTCGTTGAGGTTAACTGGGAGTCGGAAATCTGCTTGTCACCGTTGTGTGAATAGCCCCAATGTCCTCTTTGTCATTGATGTCGGGGTAGCCCCATGTCTTTGTTGTCGATGATGTGGGGGTAGTCCCATGTCCTTGTTGTCGTTGTGGAGTCCGCCCCAATGTCGTCCTTTGACTTCTGATATAGACCCAATACCGTATTTTGACTTTAGAAGTGAGGTTAGGAACCCATCCTTTATGACGCACCCTTTCTTTTGCTTAGGCCGCTGTAGATACCCCGGGGACCACGGCTTGGCTAGAGCAGTGTTTTACCCTAGGATGTCTATTTGTGTTTTAGAGTCTCCACCTATGTTTTAGAGGAACATAAGAATAACCTAATGTTTATAGCCTAAGTTTGATTACAAAAACAGAGATTCTTTGTTATGAGGTTCGAGGGTTAGGTTACGAGATGGGAAGTACTTAAACACCCATCTCCGCCCAACTAAAGTTGGTCTTGCTTGATCAAAACCTACATAAATGATGAAATGTTCTTCTTATTTTTGATGATAAAAGGGGGGTTCAAAAAAGGTGTTTTGGAATGTAGGGAGATGACTCCGTGACTAGCTTCAATGAAGTGAAGTAGTCTTTGGTGTCATGTCCCAAAATGTTTGGGTGATTGCACTTTTGATTAAAGCAAAAGAAAGAGAGAAGAGATGAAGTAGAAAAGGAGAGAACAAAGTAGTCTTTACTATACTTCAAATAACTTCAAAGACTCTTTCAAGAGGTTTTAGGAAAATGCCTTGTAAGTATTTGTGTATAGTTTTTGTTAATGATTCAAATCTTCCTCCTCTTCAATGGTGAATTAGAGGGCTTTTTATAGGGAAAGAAGGTGTGTTTTTGGTGCCAAAACCAAGTCATAAAGGTCAGTTTCCCAAGCAAATCTGTTAAAAGGAGCAAGGGAGGGATTCTTGGACAGAAATCTGTAACTGACGCCCAGGTGCGCGCGCCTCCTGCCTTGGTGGCAGGATGCGCGTGCCTCTGGCCCCAAAGGGTGAAAGCACGCGCCTTGGAGATGGCAAAAATGACAGAATGGACTAGAAAGTCAGCACTTTTATTCAGTTTAGTCCCTGGACTTTAACGAAGTCTGTCAGGAACTTAACAAAAGTAACATAAACTAACGAGAAACACTTAAAATAGGGAGAAACACAAAATCAAATGTGCAATCGGGGTGAGCGGTCCAAGGCGGGGTGTCTACATAGCCCCTCGGCGATGTGGATTGCAAAGCAAAACGCGTCGACGAAAGAACAAAATATCCGCCGAGGACATCACCAGGAACAAGAAAAGACTCGATGAAAATAAGAATCTTGAAATTACAAGAGATAGGAGTGCGCTCTTTGTGTGAGCGCTTTTGCTGATAGTAGGGGTGCGGTGATAGAAATCGGCCCACCGTAGCCAAAATTTAGAGTCTGTATAGAGGACTTGGAGGGACTGGAGAGTCTGCCTACCGATATAGAGGGACTGGAGAGTCTACCTGCTAACTTGGAGGGACTGGAGAGTCTGCCTGCCGATGTAGAGGGACTCAAAAGTTTGCCTGCTGATTTGGAGGGACTGGAGAGTCTGCCTGCCGATGTAGAGGGACTCGAAAGTCTGCCTGCTGATTTGGAGGGACTGGAGAGTCTGCCTACTGATGTAGAGGGACTCGAAAGTTTGCCTACTGATGTAGAGGGACTCAAAAATCTGCCTGCTGATGTGGAGGGACTCAAAAGTCTGCCTGCTGGTGTAGAGGGACTCGAGAGTCTGCCTGCTGATTTGGAGGGACTGGAGAGTCTGCCTGCCGATGTAGAGGGACTCGAAAGTCTGCCTGCTGATTTGGAGGGACTAGAGAGTCTGCCTGCCGATGTAGAGGGACTTGAAAGTCTGCCTGCTGATTTGGAGGGACTGGAGAGTCTGCCTGCCGATGTAGAAGGACTCGAAAGTCTGCCTGCCGATGTAGAGGGACTCAAAAGTCTGCCTGCTGATTTGAAGGGACTCGAAAGTCTGCCTGCCGATGTAGAGGGACTCGAAAGTCTGCCTGCTGATGAGGAGGTGATTTCAGTGGTTCCCCTCAGAACAAATTTTGCTATGTGAAGCTGCATTTTGATGTGTGCTGTCTGGAGTAGCGTTTGCAATTGACTTTTACGGGGTGCGGCACAGTTGACCGCGGACTGGGGAAAACATCCAGATTGACTTTGACTTTTGTAACTGTCGGACTTAATGATGTCCGTTGCCGAGTTTTTGTACTTGAACTGCCTTAAGGTGGAACAAAAAACTCGGATGGGAGTTGGAGGAACATTGATGTGATGTATTTATTCCTGCATGGGAACTTACACCTAGGCCTGACTGTACATGAGAGGTGCGCGCGCTTGGCAGTTGATGTGAGACGCGCCCGCGTTCCAGGTGTATACGGGAGGTGCGCGCCTTGCACATCAGTTCAGCATATATATTCAGAAACTGCTCATTCTGTTCGAGCCAAGTTCGAAAATAGACCAAACTCTCTGTGTTCTGAGTCAAAATTCTGCGAGGAAATCATCCCAAAACGTTTCCTTTGTTCATTTGAGGCCAATCTAGCAGGAAATCATGTCGAGTTCTCATCAAACTCCCCCTTTTGAGATGCCCATGGGAGAAGAAGCCGAGGTCGGGGTTGAGGCTATGGACCCAAGGCAGCTTACTTATGAGTCTCATACTCATATTTCCCACTTCATTTCTGCGGGATTGGTAAGAATTTCGCCTTCTTTTTGGCAATTTTGCATTCTGGGGTTGTACCATTTTGTCCATGATACTGCTGCAGTAACCCTTTTGATCATGCTTTGCATGTTGTTGTCATTATTGATTTGTTGTGAAGAGGATGTTTAGACACCTGTTTGCATGTTCACACACTTGTTTGCACGTTATGCCATTGCCATGTTGAATTTCTTCATGTTGGGTTTGGCAATTTTATAGCCGTTATGCTGACGAATTTTTCTTTGTCTCTTGTTTCCTTTCAGAGGTGGAACCGTTTGACCGAAATCCGAGGTGGGTCTCAGGCACCTGTTTCTGTATGGAGGAAACTGCCAGAGAATGTACAGTCGGATGGCTGCTACATTTTTCGGCCCTTTCATTACCAGTTTACCCTCGCTGAAGAACGATCCTGATGTGATTCAGGCTTTAAGGAGAGATGGTGGGATACCACCCACACTTCCACTTGCCGATGGGGGAAGTGACTATGACCCCGACTGACTTTACAGCTCTTACCAGTTTACCTTTTTCTGGGTTGCCTGTCCCTTGTGGTGTTAGCGGGACTGCTAGGACCCCTGCCGAGCTGTTGGCTTTAGTTGATTGTGAGCTCGTGGTGAATAACTCCCGAGTAACTTGGGGGAAATTTCGGACTTACTTTAGAGTCCTTGAGGCTGAGTCTCGGGGAGTTACCGCTGACAGGGTCGAGGCGGTGGCTCGGTGTTTCATTTGGTTTGCTTTGTCCCACACCCTATTTGCAAAGGGGGAAGCTCTGCCTCTTTGTCCTTGTTGGACCTTCTGATTGATCTGGATCAGGCTGCTCAATATAACTGGGGTGCAGCAGGCCTGGCTGCGTGTTATCGAGGTATGGACCTGACCAGCCGTTCGACTCAGAGCTCAGTTACCGGGTTTTCCTTGCTTGGGAGGTATACGCATTACTCTGCCTTTTTCAGATTTTGTCTTTCCTGCACTTTCAACTGTGTTTAATTTCTGCCTTTGTTTCTGTTTGCAGCTGTGGGCTTTAGCTATTCAGGGAATGAGAGATTTCCGAATTGAGCGGGAGGGACAGCCCCTGTATCCTGACTGTGCACGGTGGTCTTACAAGGCTAGAAATGTGAAGACCAACATCGTCCCCATCAGCTGGTTTTAGCCCGGCAGTATCTGGATGGTCTGAGGCCTGAGTCCGTGTCTCAGTCATTGTTTGACTGGAGACCGATTTATGGTAGTATAGAGCATACACTGTTCCATACCCGCTCGAGCTTCTGATGAGCTCCTTGGAGTGCATGGCCATGTACTTGGGAGAGAGTGTTACTGGCAGCATGGAAGCCAAGTGGTGGATTATCATAACCCGCTTAGGCCGGCGGTTCCGGAGTTCCCTCCTTTCTACCCTCGTAACTGGGGCACACTGTTGAGGATGATAGGGCCATGTATGTGGCAGGGGTTGATGCTACCCTTTCTGTTGGTAGTGGTGCCCTAGGCACGTTTAATAAACGTTGTAATTGTTATCATTTATTTCATATCAATAAAGAGATGTTTTGATTATTATTGTTGTTCATGCTTACTTATAATAATCCCCGTCCCTAGTACTTATAAGCACTAGTATAAAGGCTAAATGATCATGAGATGATCATGTTAGATTTATGGGTACTTGTTTGGAACAAGGTACTGGACATGACCCGCTGTATGAGATTTATGTCATGGTCTATGTCGAACATATATCTCATATTAGTTATGTCATTTGAATCCTTAGACATGAAGTTATTATAGTCTTCCACTTGATGAACATTGTGTTTGACATATTCAAACGCTACCTTAACACGGTAGTTTATAAAGGGTATGATTGGCATAATCGGATTCCCGTTGGGAAGAATAATAAGCTAAATGGATTTGTCCCTCCACGGAGAGATGTCAAGCTTGGGCCTCTCGTAGGAATGATGTTGATGAAATGTTCGGCCGGACTCAAATGAATTGATTGGATCAATGTCATTTGGATTATCAACATATTCGGAATCGAGAAAGTATTGAACAAAAACAAGTTGACTGTTTGACCATGACTTGTGTTCAATGACATCGGGGACAAAGGGATTGTGACATATTCTAAAGGAATGCGAACTTGTATCTAGTTATACTATTTGGGTAGTATGACGGTTTGCTAGAACCTAATCATATCTTATGGGATCATGTTTGAGCCCATTGCCAACTTAGTATAATCCTAGAGGGTCACACACAATAGAACGAATCTTAAATAAAAGGACTATATTGGAATTTAGAGTCAAAAGGACCTTGGAGGAATTTTGGAAACATTCTGAGCTGTTTGGTCTACCGAGCGGGCGCTTGGTTCAGACCAGGCGGGCGCCTGAAGTAATTCCAGAAAGACAAGGACCTTCTGGTCATTCAGCGGGCGCCTGCCCTTTACAGGCGGGCGCCTGATGCTGCCGACAGGAAAATTCCTAATTCGATTTAGGAAGGTTTTTAGCACAAGATTCCTATTTGGAATAGGTCTTAATTGTGTATAAACCCCAATTCGGCCAGACCATATTTACAAGTGATTTTGTGAGTCTCAAAAAGTGTTTGAGAGAGATATTATTTTGTTCTAAGATATCCTTGATTGAGGAACAAAATAATTCACAAATAAATTCAATATAGTTCTTTTATATATTGTGAAAGTGTGTTTCATAATATTGGTCTAGCAACCAAGATCAAAGATCCTTTGATATTCGTTCGAAGTGTGGATACCGCTAGAGGGTGAAAATCATCATCTTCAAAGTTCGTGTTCAAGCTTTGTGATCGTGATCAAGTCTTCAAGTTTCTCCACCAAAGACCAAGAGAAAATTCATAGTCATCAAGGGTTAGTTATTCCTCTATTCATCTTGTTGTATTTGATTTAATCATATGAACGGATCCATGGCTTTGGGTTTCTTAAAATTTTAATTGCTATATTCCGCTGCGCATGTTACTTAGAAACCCAACACTTTCATCTATCTTTACCAGGATTATGGCCTTTTCCGGGCGAACCATCTGATGCCGGGCTTTATGTATTCCGATCCTCGGGGAACACAGCCTGCCCTTTCGACCTCTGCGCAGTTCTACCCCACTGGGCGGGTTATTGCTTTGATCCTCCTCTGCCTCCTTCGTACTATACGTACTCGAACTTTGGGATTGTTGATGAGCAGAGGGAGATAGTCTCGGAGGAGAGGGAGCCTCCGGCCCAGACTGCTGTGGTATGACTTTTACTTTTCTTGCATGTTTCTGATTACGGCCCACTTTTTTATTCTAGTCTGTCTTATCGCAGTACACTGATGTGTGTTTTTTGTTTCTTCTATGACAGATACCCGTGGCTGCCTATAGGCATATAGGTCGCCAGAACAAGGGGATGCGGAGCAGGTTGCGCCATCTGGAGGAGAGAGTCCTAAAGCTGTATAGAGACATGGCTAATTTGACCAGGGAGCTGCAGGGACCGTGTCTGGAGCAGCTAGAGGCATGGTTGGGGGTGCCCGTGGCATGGGACGAGGTTACAGAGATGCAGCCCTTGATGTGGATAAGGCTGTGCAGTCGGCTAGGCAGTCACTGAGTAGGAGCTTGAGTCGCGGAGGTGCTAGTTCATCGGCAATAATGCCAAAGAGAGCTCGTCACGAGATCGTTGTTGAGGAGTCTGAAGAAAAGTCCGATGATTATGATGAAAATACCGAGAGTGGTGATGAGAGGGATGAGCACAGTGCTGCTGGTGATGATTCAGAGTAGACTGGGGAGGATGAGTGCCTGAACAATTTATTTTAACATGTAATAACATTTAGCACGTATTTACAATCCTAGCTATTTTATCTACATTTTTATGTTTTATTTAGACTAGATCTTAGGTGTTGACTCTTTACAAACAAAATGTGTGCCCAAAGTGTTTCACTTATTGCGGGTGAATGTTGCTTTGTTGCTGTAGATTCTGAACTGATTGCAGGTTTGAAGGCGTTGAAATGCCTGGGCAGTTGCTGAACTGACAAGGGCTGCTATGTTCTGTCGTCTGTCATAGGCGCTCACGCCTGAGATAAGGCGTGGGATGCACGTGCGTTGCGTCCTCAAGGGAGGAGGCGCCCGCGTCTGGGTGCTGATTTACAGCCCCTTTCTTTTTGTGCAGGATTCTCCAACAGCTATAAATTTGAACCAATTTCGACCGGTTTGGTCATACAGCAATATTCTGCACCACTTCTTATTTCTTTAAGCCCTAATTCCTTGTAAGAATGGCTCCCATGACCTTCTCTTTCGAGGTAAAAGTGTCTATCCTAGAGGGTGAGAAGTCGGTACCCATCCCTATTATGAGGGCACGCCCAAGTGTTTTCGATCGTTTGGGGAGGCCTAGCGATGTTGTTGTTACGCCTTTGAGGCCGGCAGTTCGTGTTGAAGCCCCTAGACCACGCTATTTTCCTAAGAATAAGAAAGGCAAAGGCAATTCTCCTCATGTGTGGAGACGCCCCTACAAGGCTCCGGTCAAGGCTTCCTTTGACAAAGGCAAGGGGAAGGTTGTTGATGAAGCTCCGTCCCGTCCTAGCGTCTTCTCTCGCCTTGGTGGTTCCAAGAGTGATCCGCCCCCATCTAAGAAGGTCAAAGGCTATAGCAAGAAATAATGGGTTCCCAAACCGAAGAGATTAGACTTTTCTTTGTACCCCAAGATTGCAATTAAGTAGACCACTTGTTAGGATTTAATGTTTTTATGTCTTTTATTGCTCAACATCGTCCGTTGTCATGGTTAAAATAGTTCAATGATTGAATAAAAATTGCATTTTGTTACAACATGGTTGGGTAAAAATTATTGTTTTAGACCGCACCCGAAGGTTGCCTACGTTCCTCTCGTAGAGAGGCTCAGGTCTCCGTAGTTCAAACAAATGAAGACCTTTTTTTTTTTTTTGTGCACCCTGTTTTTGGTCTAGACCGCCATTTCGGGTTTTCAATCTAGCGGGCTTCTTTTTTGCACGTGCTCTAATTTTTCCTAGGCCGCCCTTGCGGGTTTTCAACCTAGCGAGCGTTTTTTTTTTAATGGTCTTTATTTGTTAAGCGTAGAACTTCTTGAGCTTGTCGAGGTTGACCTCCTTTGGCAATTGATCACCACCCAAGTCTACGAGTTGGACTGCACCGCCGCTTAGTATCTTTTTGACCACATAAGGACCGATCCATCGAGGTCCCCATTTCCCAAGGGGATTCATGGCATTGGGGGGATGCTGTCTTAGGACCAAGTCTCCCACTTTGATATTTTGAGGCTTCACCTTCTTGTTGAAATCCCTTGCCATTCTTTGTTGATAAGCCCTTGTGCGTTCAAACGCTCTTAACCTCTTTTCGTCGAGTAGGGCTAGTTGCTCATATCGACTTTGCATCCAGTCAACCTCGTTGACTTGGTTCTCGAGTAAGACCCGTAGAGAAGGAACCTCAAGTTCGACCAGGAGTACGGCTTCAGAACCATAAACTAATGAGTACGGGGTTTCTCCCGTTGCTGACCGTATTGATGTGCGGTAGCCCCACAATGCTAGTGGTAATTTCTCGGGCCAATCCCTTACTGTTGAAGCCATTTTTTGTATGATGACTTCGATTGTCTTATTTGCTGCTTCGACCGCTCCGTTGGCTTGGGGGCGGTACGGGGATGACTTGTGTTTGGTAATTTTGTAGTCAACCAAAAGTGTATCCATTTCTTTCTCGAAGTGAGAACCATTGTCGGAGATGATTTCATGAGGAATACCATACCAGCACATGATGTTGTTCTTCACGAATTCAGCCACTTTCTTGGCATTGAGAACTCGGTAAGCTTGTGCCTCGACCCATTTTGTGGAATAATCCATGGCCACAAGGATGAATGACTGTCCGTTGCTCCCCGTAGGATGGCTTTGCCGATGATATCTATGCCCCAATAAAAGAATGGCCAAGGTGTGGTCATGTTGTACAGTTGTGAAGGTGGAGCATGTTGCAGATTAGCATGGAACTGGCACTTGGTGCATTTCTTGACTTTTTCTACGCAGTCTTGTTCCATTGTAGTCCAATAGTAACCAGTACGGAGTATCTTCTTGGCCAACATAATCCCATTCATGTGGGGTCCACACTCGCCTTCGTGGACTTCGTGCATGATTTCTTGAGCTTCGAACTCGTTTGCACATAAAAGATTGATCCCTTGATGATGTCTCTTGTAGACTCGGTTTCCAATCAACATATATCTGGCGGGTAGCTTTTGTAGTGCTATTCGGGTTTTCCCATTGTTGTTCTCGGGAAAGGTGCTGTTGTTGAGAAAATTCATGATGTCAACGTACCACGGGGGGTTATCTTGGACTTCATTGATCTCAATGTTCATGCAGTATGCCTGACTGGTCCTTCTTGAAATTTTGAAGGGTTTCACCATTTTTCCTTTGGGCATCTCAACCAGTGAGGCTATAGTAGCCAAAGCATCGGAAAAGCGGTTCTTGTCTCATGGCAAATAATTGAACGTGATGTCTTGGAACTGTTCAACCAATTCCTCGAGGTGTTGACCATACTGTTGGGGGGTCGGGTCTTGGATTCGCCATTTACCCGATGTTTGATTGATAAGGAGCAGGGAGTCACCGAATACTTCTAGCTCTGTGACGTTTCTTTCTAGGGCTGCTTCTAGCCCCGCTATGCATGCCTCATATTCGGCAATGTTGTTGGTAGCTTCGAATTCAAGATGGATGGCAATTGGAGTGTAGATGTCCTTTGGATCGACAAGCAACATTCCTATTCCATAACCATGTTTATTGGCGGCGCCATGGAAAAAGAGTTGCCACTTATTTTCCTCGGTTGTAGTGCAAACCAAGTGCTCGTCGGGAAACTGTAAGTCCTCCCCCTACACTTCGTCACACGGAAATTCAGCAAGCTGATCACTAAACACTTTCCCCCTGGTGGATTTGAGTGTGACGTAAGTGATATCATAGCCAGCAAGCATGAAGTACCATTTGGATATCCTTGTTGACATGAAAGGCTTCTCAAAGATATAGCAGAGCGGGTCCACTTTTGCTACTATCTTGATTGGAAAGGCTTCCATGTAATGTTTGAGCTTTTGAGTAACCCAAACCAGTGCTGCACATGACTTCTCCAAGACGGAGTAATTCTTTTCGCCCACTTGAAATCGGCGATGACAAAATAAATGGCGCTCTCCTTTGTGGAGTCTCGTTGCTCTTGTGCTAGCATAGCCCCGAGGGCTTCATCTTTCACTGTGAGATAGAGCAAAAGAGGCTTCTCCTTGTGAGGTGGAACCAAGACTAGGGGGCATGTCAAGTAATGCTTCGCTTGTCGAAAGCTTCTTGGCAAGCGTCGGTCCATTCTAGAGCCACATTCTTCTTGAGTAGCTTGAAGATTGGCTCACACATGGAAGTAAGCTGGTGCACAAACCGACTGATGTACTGAAGTCTGCCCATGAAACCTTTGATCTCTTTCTGTGTCTTGGGGGGAGGCATGTCAATGATTGTCTTGATTTTTGAGAGATCTGCTTCAATACCCCTTTCTGTGACCATGTAACCAAGAACCTTGCCTCGGATAACCGCAAAAGTGCACTTTGCGGGATTGAGCCTCATCTTGTGTTGTTGAAGCCTTTCAAAGAACTTGCGGAGGTCGATCAAATATTGACCGTCGGTCCCCTTCGAGTGGATGATCATGTCATCCACGTAGACCTCGATCTCTTTGTGAATCATGTCATACAACAAGTCTGTCACGGCCTTTTGGTAAGTAGCCCCAGCGTTCCTTAACCCAAACGGCATAACTGTGTAGCAAAAGGTGGCCCACGGTGTTGTGAAAGCAGTCTTGTATTGATCCTCCTCGGCCATGAGAATCTTATTGTGCCCAGCAAAACCATCCACAAACAAGCGAACCTCGTAGGAAGCAGTGGAGTCGACTAGCATGTCAATGTTCGGTAGTGGAAAGTCATCCTTTGGAGAAGCTTTGTTCAAATCCCGGAAGTCCATACAAACACGAGCCTTGCCATTAGCCTTTCGGACTGTGACCATATTGGCTAGCCATGTTGGATATTCAATAACTTTGATGAAGCCTACACTGAAAAGCTTCTCTATCTCTTCTTTGACTTGTAGAGACCATTCTGGCTTGATCTTTCTGAGTTTCTGCTTTGTCGACTTAGCATCATCTCTGATCGGAATTCTGTGCTCTGCGACCTTTCTGTCTAAACCCGGCATGTCTTTGTATGACCATGCAAATACATCCACGAACTCTCTGAGCAGTGCAGTCAATCTGTCTTTCTCTTTGAAGAAGCTTCTGATCTTGGTTTCTTTCGGCTCTTCGTCGGTACCCAGATTAACAACATGCAATTCTTCGTCAGCCCCTGGACCATTTTCACCACGACTACGGACCTGTTGAGCAAGTTCATTTAAGTATGTTGTGTTTTCGTTGTCTATTTCATCATTATTTGAATCGTTATAAACTAGTTCATTAGATTCATTATTAGTTAATTCATCATTCATGATGTTTGCAATCTCAGGGTACTCAGAAAGATCAAATTTTTCATTAACAAAGAAAGGGAACACACACTCGGCTATGGCCTCCATATCCTCTTGAGTGAGGGTATCGGAAACACTCTCGGACTCAAAAGTGAATGTGAACAAGTCTTCCTTTGTGACCTTGCACGGAATGCAACCCATCTTCTCGACTAAGAATTCCTCGGATACCACGGGTCCCTTCGTAGAATACCAGTTGTTGATCGGCTCGCAGCTTGGCTGGATCTCGCTGATAGTTTCCTTTCTTGTGTATGTGTCGTAGATGGCATTTACTTGGAACTCATCCATGATGGCCAATTCTTCGAACATGGAGGCTAGATCCGTCGATTCCTCCCCCACGGTAATCTCTGTTTCGGACTCTATGCTCACTTTCTTCCCCAACCATTCTCGGGGAGACATAGGAGTTGGTTCCCTTTCGGATTTCTGAATCTCGCAGTCGGCAAAGATTTCAAGGCCGGGATTTCTGATGCCCTTGCTTTTAACCCATGGCTCGGGAAAGATTACATACGGAACCTCTTCCCCTTGACGAACAAAGTAGCCATTCAGTGTCTTGCGGTAAGGCCTCAAATTGGGAATCTCATAATGACGGCCTTCCCTTCGTGCTCGGGCCTTTTCATTCTTGATGGCTTGCTCGTGTTTCAAGTCATCTCTGGAAGGCTCATATCCCAAACAGAACGTGTTCTTAACAAAAGGAACCTCAATAGGTTGCATCCTTCCTTGTTGATATTTCCCTAGGCATAAACCAGGGAAGTAATTCATATTCCTCATCATGCGGAGGACTTTGCGATTGCCAAGGGTCCATGATTCGTTTCCCCCTTCTTTGTCAATGGCGTTTATTAAGACGCCGGAGAGGGTAGAGTCTGCTAAACCATGCTGAATTTGGTGAATGGGTTCCCCCTTTCTGTGGATAGTGACGTTTTCTGTCATAACGGTCACTATTTCATCCCCATTTCTGAACTTCACACACTGATGGAGAGTCGAAGGGATGGCATTAGAACTGTGTATCCATGGGCGGCCCAAGAGTAAGTTAAATGAAGAAGGCACATCGAGCACTTGAAACGGGACGGACATGACCATGCTCCCAAATACAATGTCTATTTCCACCATACCCATGACTGTGCGGGCAGTGCTATCGTAATCTCGGATCACTTGAGTAGAAGGCTTTAAGTCTGAATTCTTAAGCCCCAGTATGCCCATGATTCGGCCGGGTATCAAATTGAGTGCGGAACCACCGTCAACCAAGACTCTTGAAATAGGTCTCCCCTTTGCTCTCACCTTGAGATAAATGGCCTCATTGTGGTCGAAACCAAATGGTGGAAGGTCCATGTCGGCAAAGGTGATGACATTGCCAAAATGAATGTGACCTATCATTGTCGTAAGGTCTTCAGGAGTTGTATCGGGAGAGATTGACGTGTCATTGAGATTACTGATGACAAGATCTCTGTGCTTCTTTGAGGATGCGATGAGGTCCCAAATGGAGATGTTGGCTTGAGTTTTCTTGAGTTGAACTAATAAAGGGTCTTCGGGAGTGTCTCGAGCTTGCGGTCTTTAAGAAGAGGTGCTTGGTGCAGAAGTAGCGGGGTTGCTCGCTATGACTCATCCGGATCGAGTTAGCATGTTGACGTTCCCATCTTTCTTCTTTTTCCTATTCTCTAGTACTTCCCTCATTACCTCATCGTAAGTCACAACGTAACAAGAATTGTCAAATTTATTCATCACATTGGAGCCCTCATTCACAATTGGGATTGAATGAGTGGTCTCCTCAAATTCTCCTACCTCTATTACATTGACATCCTCGCCATTAGGCACTATGAACTCTTTCTTGTCTATGAGATCTTGGATGACATTGTGGAGGACAAAGCATTCCTCGGTGGTGTGGCCACTATGTTGGTGGTAGTCACAATGCTTGTGGTGGACATGGTTGGGACGTATCGTCTTAGGTTTATATCCTTGGAGAGGAGTAACTTTCCCTTTGGCTTTGAGAGCTTCGAAGGCCTCGGTGATAGTCATGCCATAGAGAGGAGTGTAGACATGATTATCTTGAAAGTTCTTGCCTTGTGGAGGAGGAACCCTTTTGTAATTCCCCTTGTTAGTAGTAACGGCATTAACCGAAGCCTCTTTTACGGAGTTAGAGGCGTCCTTGTAACGGAAGCTAGGAGCACTTTTCTTGATTTCCTTGAGCAACTCATCTATTCGGATTCTCGCCTCATACATTTGTGAGAAATCAGCATAGCAAGCCCCACTTAGGTGGGTGCGGAGATCAATCTTTAGACACTTAAGAAAGATGTCCATTTGCTCCTTGGTGTTAGGCCTCTCGACAATCTCAGCAAGCTTGTCATTCCACCTTCTCGTGAAGTCAATGAAGGACTCATTGTCCCTTTGAGGTAGTGTTCTCGAGCTCTTTCTTGGTTGGCCGGTGGGTGGTGTTGCCTTGGTATTGACTTTTGAAAGCAAGCATGGCGGCGTCCCAATCAAGACGGATTGTGAGCAGGAGAGTTGCATACCAATCCTTTGCCGCCCCCTCGAGAGTAAGAGGGAAGCATTGTGCCATAACCTTGGGAGAGACCTTCTCGGTACCATAGCCCAAATATAAGTCTCGATGTGTGCCATGGGACAAGAGTTTCCCTTGAAATTGCTGATGTCGGGCATTTTGAACTTGTCGGGGAGAGCGGTCATTGTGCTCATGAGAATGGAGGACTAATAAAGGCTCGTGTCGGGAATTTTCCCCACGTTGAGGCCGTTGAAGCGTTGATCTATGTAAGCCATAATTGAATCAACCATCTTGTGCTCATTGTTCTCGGTGCTTGGTTCCCCCATTTTCTTGGTGCGGTCATTGACATAGGGGCTCTCAAACATACCCTCGGTCCATTCGGACTCGTCATTGTCTTTCTTGTTTTTACCCTTGGCAAGCTTGGTGAGCTTTTCTTTCATTTGCTCCATTTCGGCCTCGTGGGCCTCCCTTTGATTGTCGATGTGGGATTGCCAAAGATCATCCTTATTTTGGGCCTCCTTATTAAGAGTGGAGACATTATCTTGGAGCACTTGGACCATAGCTGAAAGCTGCTTGAGAGACATGGTGTTGCTGCTGCCGGACATGGTTGCTGTTGGAGCTGTTGGAGTAATCACTTCACGAACTAACCGATTCTCTTAATCCCGGTAGACTCTGTAAGTACCAACTGAACGTATATTGCAGAAGAGGCCCTTGTCAGTCTTGAGTAACACTTTCGGTCCATGAAGAGGCTTAGAACACACATTGGGCACACGACTCAAACCACATAAGAAAAGACTCTTTTTTTTTATATAATTCGGAGGGACGGGGTCCCTTTTGAGTTTCTAAGAAAATAATGGAATCGTCACACTAGTATATAGACCATCTCGCGGTCCCATATACTCATCGGATTCCATCACGCTTGTGAATCCTACACATGTTGGGATTAAACTAAATTAATGTAGTAAAGCATACATGCGGGGACAGATTTTTATTTTCGTCCATAATAACCACTTGGGGATGGAGTTTTATTTCGTCCATGATAACCACTTGGCATGTATGTTTTGAAGACATTAGTTTAGGGAAATCTCGGCACATGAAAACCGACTTCAGTCACAGAGTGTTAGACCCTAACTAGAATTGTGTTGGCTTGTGCTCGGCTAATGAGAGGCTTAAGGTCACCCCCGGCATGTAGTCATGAACTACGCCACGGGTTGAGGTTTACCGCTTCGAAAGAGTCAAGGTCGGGTGGAGCTTGAAACTCTCTAGGACGTGCCTCGACGGGTTTAGGGTTATAAACTTGTGTGACTCGATAGTGAGTAATTTATAGGAGATTGTGCACGTAGTGTGAGGTCCAACATGTGACAAAACATTTTTTACGTTTTTTTATGAAAGAAAAGCAAATAAGCACATAATTACAACTCTCGAATCACCCGTGTGACCGATAAAACAAAACACAAAATGAAACAGTTAAGAGGTGGGAATCAGTCCATGATGCAGGCAACTGTGCCCACACCCCAATCATTCTGCTCTGTTCTGAAACTGTCTTTGTTCTGGAAAACCACCCAGAAGCACGCGCCTCTGGCCTGTGTTGTGGGATGTGCGCGCCTAGCGCAGTGCCTATGGGAGGCGCCCGCTTTTGGGCAAACCTGTCAGATTGTCAGACTTTGGACTCAGGGGATTGCCCTGGTCCTGAATGTATATTGTAACCCCTGCAGAAATGATTAATGTAGAAAAAAAAAGAAGAAGAACAGGAAGAACATCAGGAAGCGGGCGACTCTGGTCCTTGATGTGGGCCGCGCGCGCCTTAGGCCAAGAAGGCCAGAGGCGCACGCTTCCCCCATCAGGAACCAGAATGCCCAGAAAAGATGTAGATTTTGATCAGAAACGCAAGTTTAACCCTCAAACGTCCCCAGCAGAGTCGCCACTGTAGATACCCCAGGGGACAACGGCTTGGCTAGAGCAGTGTGTTACCCTAGGATGTCTATTTGTGTGTTAGAGTTTCCACCTATATTTTAGAGGAACATAAGAAAAACCTAATGTTTATAGCCTAAGTTTGATTATGAAAACAGAGATTCTTTGTTATGAGGTTCGGTGGTTAGGTTACGAGATGGGAAGTACTTAAACACCCATCTCGCCCAACTAAAGTTGGTCTTGCTTGATCAAAATCTACATAAATGATGAAATGTTCTTCTTATTTTTGATGATAAAAGGGGGGGGGGTTCAAAAAAGGGGTGTTTGGAATGTAGGGAGATGACTCCGTGACTAGCTTCAATGAAGTGAAGTAGTCTTTGGTGTCATGTCCCAAAATGTTTGGGTGATTGCACTTTTGATTAAATCAAAAGAAAGAGAGAAGAGATGAAGTAGAAAAGGAGAGAAAAGAGTAGTCTTTTACCTATACTTCAATGAACTTCAAAGACTCTTTCAAGAGGTTCTTAGGAAAATGCCTTGTAAGTATTTGTGTATAGTTTTTGTTAATGATTCAAATCTTCCTCCTCTTCAATGGTGAATTAGAGGGGCTTTTATAGGGAAAGAAGGTGTGTTTTTGGTGCCAAAACCAAGTCATAAAGGTCAGTTTCCCAAGCAAATCCTGTTAAAAGGAGCAAGGGAGGGATTCTTGGACAGAAATCTGTAACTGACGCCCAGGTGCGCGCGCCTCCTGCCTTGGTGGCGGGATGCGCACGCCTCTGGCCCCAAAGGGTGAAATCGCGCGCCTTGGAGATGGAAAAAATGACAGAATGGACTAGAAAGTCAGGATTGTTATACAGTTTGGTCCCTGGACTTTAACGAAGTCAGTCAGGAACTTAACAGAAGTAACATAAACTAACGAGAAACACTTAAAATAGGGAGAAACACAAAATTAAATGTGCAATCGGGGTGAGCGGTCCAAGGCGGGGTGTCTACAGCCGCCCTTTCGGGTTTTCAACCTAGCGGGAATCTCTTTTGCGTCTTTTATGGCACACCCTGTTTTTTGCCTAGGCCGCCCTTGCGGGTTTTCGACCTAGCGGGCTACTTTTTTGGTGCCTTTTTTTTCTTTTTTTATGAGTGATCCAGCCGACTCGATAGAACGGGGACTTAAGGTATTTTTCTTGGAGGAAACATGCAAGGGCATTTTATTGGGAGAGAGTCCCTTTATGTTGATGAGCTCTTTGAGCAATGTATCATGAAATGGGAGGAAGCCCTTTCATGACAGAACATAAGTGTTTAGCTCATTCCTAAGATGGAGAAAAGAAGACTTGTCGAGACATTTGAAATTTTCCTTAGTTAATATCATCAAAATGATTGCTTGAATGGACCATGTTTATTATTAAGTCAGGATTTTAACAAGCAATTAGCCTTAACATGTATAAATGTTGTGATCAATTGAGATTAAGATTCGATCAATGGCAAGATCGGAAGAAGAAGGTGTGTCTGGGAAATCGGTCATTGATGGGACTGAGGGGAGAGAACTTGGTCATTTTGAGAGGACCATGGTTTGATGGTTTTGTTTCATGTTGTGACCGGACCCGAAGGTTGCCTACGTTACCCTCAGTTTGAGGAGCTCAGGTCGCCGTAGTTCGGCGGTGGATCGTCTTTTGTCGAAGTTGGTGTCCTTTTGAAGGATGTTGTTGCTTTGCTGATGTAGATCGTTTTGCTTTGTGGTGAACTCCTCGGGATGTTCTTTGAGGTGGACTTTTGGAGTGAACTTGGTGAGCTTTTGAGGGAGACTCCTTTTTCGCATATATTCATTTCCTTTCCTTCTTTCTGTTATTCATTTCTTTTCTCCCTTCTCATCTTTTTTTTCCTTTCTTTTTTTTTTTTCCTTTTTTTTTTTGAGAGAGTGGGGAAACATTAGCCCCAACTTGCTATCTTTGACATTAGCTCATTTGTAGCCCCTTGGTGGAATGTCCGTCACTTCTCACTTTGGCTTTTGAGGATCCGGGAAGTCCTTTGCTTGGTTGCTCACGCGTGATCACGATTGAATCTTGGTGGTTGAGCAACAACATCCTTGCCTTTTCGTTGTCTCGGGATGCCTTTGATGTGCATCAAGAATTTGTATCAGAAAGGTGTATCGGGTTGTGTATCGGGAAATGTGTATCGGGGATGTGTATAGAGGAAGGCTTGCCATTAATGGTTTCTTCATGCCAATTGATCACAACATTTATTCACATCAAGATTAATTGTTTGCATTTAGCATTTTTAATTTGTGTTAGGTCCATTCATCCTTAATGAGTTGTCATTGACTAGTATGCTTAGAAGTCAATTCATCATTTTAGGGACGTAGCAATCAGTTGATAATAACAAGTAAGGAAATGTTGGGTATGAACATTTATAAACCACTCCTATTACCTAGATTTGATTGATCCCATAACCTTATTTTACTTTTTATGGACTTTAGGTATTATTGTAAGAAGTTTTACAACTTCAGTAGTTAAGTCTATTTTTAGTTTAGCTAGGCTTAGAAGATCAGCCCCTCAATTTATGAAGAAATGCTGCTGCTGCTAATATGGTGAAAATGGCTACGTCTGCTTACCGCACTAGGCGACCGCACTAGGTGACCGCACAGTCTTGGTGACCGCGTGAACCATCCTGTTGCAAGGTGACCGTACGACCTTATCGACCGCAGACCTTGGCTACCGCAAATCCAAGTAAAGACAAAACTTGATTTAAACGTTGCAAATTCAAATTTGAATTTCGTCGTACAAGATAGTACATCTGGAACACTAACTTCTGCAACTACAAGACAAAGATGTGAGCTCCAATCAGAATGCTCCAGCTCATCATCTTCTAACAGCTATCTCTCTCACCCAAGGCTATAAATAGCCCTTGCTTTCTTCATTAAAAGTGTGCTGAGATTCAAAGAGAGAAATTGCTGTTGAAATACTTGGTGATTGAAAATCATACTCAAGATTTCCAGAATCATTTGAATCTTCAAGCCTTCGCCTTCAAATCTTCAAAGTTCTCTAGCAACCTTCAAGATCATCAAATCTCAAGCCCAGCAACACATAAAGATTCATTAGGCTCTTAATCATATAGATTATATAGAGCTCTTGATTCTTACACATACACACCCCGATTGATCAATCACATAGATTGCATCATTAGGGATACACAGGTCTAAGTCTAGGATTTGTTCTTTATAGAAAGTAGGTGTTGATTCAATACTTCATCTTTGTAATTTGTACTCAAGAAGAATCAATATAACCTCCATTCAAAATCCAAGACTGACCATCTTGGTAAAGGACGTAGATCTTTTAACAGATCAAACCTTTCCAAATCATCGTGTCATTTACATTCTGCAAATTTACTTTATGCAATTGTTTTATTGTTCATATTAATTTTGTTTGTCGTTTAGTGTGTTGATCTTTACAGATATTCAAACTTCTGTGAATTGTGTTTGTTTCTTGCCTATTGATTTAGTTACTACTTCTGACTACTTATCATTTTGCCAAAACTCTCAGACAAACTTTCATTTTCAACCTACCAAGTCAGCAACCTTGCTTACCGCACATAGCCGACCGCAAGGTTACCTTACTGCAAGTTTGCTTGCCGCATCCTTGTTTGCATTTGAACATTTTCAGTTTGTTTGTTCAATCACTCTTTGCCGACCGCAATATTGCTTACCGAAATATTGCTTGCCGCAACTTTTGCCTACCTAGTTGTTTTAACTTCAAAACCAACTCTACCTCGTTTTTATCGTAAACTTCCGCTGTGCATTTTAATTTGAATTAGTGGTTTTTAATTGACCACGAAACTCAATAGTAAGCATAAGGTTGAATTTTTGAAAAAGGGTTGATAATTTTAAATAGGCTATTCACCCCCCCCCCCCCTCTAGCCTCTTTTCATACCCTTGTTGTGTCTTTGGGACCAACAAGTGGTATCAGAGCAAACACCTTCATAAAACTTTTGTTTTTCAAGCTTAACAGCTTGGGTGCAGATTCAAAATGGCAAGTCAGAAAACTATGGAAATGGCTAACTTCACTCACGTTCCAGCGTTCGACGAAGATAACTTTGACGTATGGAAGCACAGCATTCTAACTCATTTCTACTCCATGGATGAGCAACTTGGCGATTGTCTTACCATTAGACCATACTTCCCAATGAAAGCGAATCTGAATCCAGAAACCAATGCAGACATACCGTCAATCAAGAAACCAAAAGCTGAATGGACCGATGAAGAGAAAAGATTGGTTGGAATGGATGTGAAAGCTAAGAGCATACTCCTAAGTACTTTAAGTAAATCTTAGCGTCGACAAATCATGGAGTGTGCTACCGCAAAAGAACTTTGGGATGCAATTGAAGACTACATCTAAGGAGATCAAGCTTGCAAAGAAAGCAAAAAGTTTGCAATTCAAAGAAGATTCAACAACTTTGCTAAAATCCCCGATGAATCACTTAGAGCCACTTATGATCGTTATTGTGAGATCGTAAGTACTTATACCTCACTTGGAAAGAAGCTTACCAAGAAATAAATCAACGTTAATTTTCTAGCCGCTCTTGGTTCTCAATATCTTCACAAAGGAAATACTCTTGAAGATACCAAGCTACTAGATGATATGTCACTCAGAAGCCTCTATGCCAACCTCAAGGTTTTCGATATCAAGCTCCACAACATCGAAGATATGGAAGGAAAAATAAAGAACTTGTCGTTGGTCGCTAAAAAGGAAGAAATGGTCGAAGAAGAAGATCCAAAAATCTCCACATCTGAGTTACTAGATATGGACGATGATGACTTTGCTATGTTCGTGAAAAGATTTCAAAAGTTCAGAAAATCAGCAAGGCCTGGATCATTAAGCAAGGCTCCAGCAAGGTTCTCAAGGAGCAGCTCAACAAATAAGAAAGAATACTCCAACTTCTCCAAGAAGAAAGAGGATCTAGTTTGTTTTAATTGCAGGAAAACCCGGTCATTACGCATCAGAATGCCCAATTCCCAAATTCGAGTACATGAAGAAGAAAAGCAACTTCACTCCTAGATACTCAAAGCAAAAGGGAATGGTCGCTGAAGAGGACTCTGCCACAAAAGAGTTAGCTACCTGGATAGAGTCAGATTCTGATGAAAGCGACGAGGATTCTGAAGAAGGTCACATTTGTCTGGTCGTTCATTCTGATGATGAGGATGATAATGAAAATCGTCGCTCACCAAATGCAAAACCTAAACGAATAAGCTATACGGCCGATGAACTTGCTGAAAAGGGATTCCTAACTCCAGTTCAAAAGAATGGCGATCTTTTATTTTCTAGATGTGATGTAATTGCAGCAAAGAAGGCTCTACACAATCCCAAAGTGAAGGAAGTTCTGCTTACCACTCCTGAAGTCAAGTACGACATTTCCCCTTACGAACAAGAAAAGATGTTTACAAAAGCTGAACAGGTAATTAGTAAGTTCGCTGGCATGTAGGAAGCTTTAGCACTTTCAACTGAAGAGATTTCCCAGCTTAAGACGGAGAAATCTCTACTAAGATCTGAACTCACCCTCCTTAAGGAGCAGATCAAGAGTATGACTCCTCTTACTGATCGAAACTGTTTCTTGGAAGAATAAAATGTTATATTTACAGTTAAAAATGACGAATTGGTTGCTGAGATAAACGACCTTAAACGGATCACTAATGAGTGGACTGTTGGTGTTGTGCCCTAGGCACGTTTAATAAACGTTGTAATTGTTATCATTTATTTCATATCAATAAAGAGATGTTTCGATTATTATTGTTGTTCATGTTTACTTATAATAATCTCTGTCCCTAGTACTTGATAAGCACTAGTATAAAGGCTAAATGATCATGGGATGATCATGTTAGATTTATGGGTACTTGCTTGGAACAAGGTACTGGACATGACCCACGGTATGAGATTTATGTCATGGTCAATGTCATATATAAATCTCATATTAGTAATGTCATTAGAATCCTTTGACATGAAGTTATTATAGTCTTCCACTTGATGAACATTATGTTTAAAATTATTCAAACTCTACCTTAACCCGGTAGTTATAAAGGGTATGATTGGCATGATCGGATTCATGTAGGGAAGAACAATAAGCTAAATGGATTTGTCCCTCTACGGAGAGATGTCGAGCTTGGGCCTCTCGAAGGAATGATGTTGATGAAATGTTTGGCCGGACTCAAATGAATTGATTGGATCAATGTCATTTGGATTATCAACATATTCGGAATCGAGAAAGTATTGAACAAAACAAGTTGACTTGTTGACCATGACTTGTGTTCAATGACATCGTAGACAAAGGGATTGTGACATGTTCTAAAAGGAATGCGAACTTGTATCTAGTTACACTATTTGGGTAGGTATGACGGTTTGCTAGAACCTAATCATATCTTATGGGATCATGTTTGGACCCATTGCCAACTTAGTGTAATCCTAGAGGGTCACACACGAATAGAACGAATCATAAAGGACTAAATTGGAATTATGGAAAACTCCTATTTTTTTGGCCTGGCACGACCGTGCTGTTTAAAGGGCACGACCGTGCTGAATGGTTCAGCACGACCGTGCAGCTTATAAAGCACGACCGTGCTAAAAGTCGGAAAAAAGGATGGGCAGCTTGACCCTATTGGCACGATCGTGCCAGATATAGGGCACGACCGTGCCAGACTTCCTGTGACAAAAAGGAATTGTCTTAATTAAGGTGACGGGATTTAGGAATCCTAGGTCATTAAGGGTTAATACCTAGGACCTATAAAAGGATCTTTTCACCAGCCATTAAGCACATTATTCCAAGCCTCTTAGAGAGAGAATAATAATTCTTGATTAGATCAAGAAAAACATAATTCCATATAGTCATCATAATTGTGAAAGTGTGTTTCATAGTTTTGGTCTAGCAACCAAGATCAAGTGTTCTTATATTCGTTCAAGGTGTGGATACCGCTAGAGGGTGAAGCTTATCATCTTCAAAGTTCGTGTTCTTCTTTCTTCGTGATCAAGCTTCTAGTCTCCACAAGATCAAAGCTAAAATTCAAAGTCATCAAGGGTTAGTATTCTAGTATTCATATTGCATGTATTTGATATAATCAAATGAATGGATCTATGGGCTTTGGGTTTCATAAAATTTTAAATGCTATTTTCCGCTGCGCATGTTGTCTCGAAACCCAACAGTGTTATCAGAGCCCCGTTCATGTTGATTATTTCAATACTAGATCATGTTGTGTGTATATAAATTGTTTATGTGCCTAGCATGATATGAATATTGGATTATGATGTTTATGTGTTATATGATTTTATGTGGTTTATTGTTTGAGAAACTTTAATCACACTATTCAATCGCAATAAAAATTATGGTGGATTTAAAATTGTTTGGATTATCAATTTTTTGATTGGATCAAAGTTTTGATATTCCAAGGATTCAAGAATGAATTGTTCATTCAAGTTTTTGATGATCATGGTGATTGGATCACCAAGAACACCAAATCCTAATTGAATCGGGAAAACAATTTTGAGATAAATTTTGGAACTTTAAAAAATTTTGGTTTTTCGGAGAGGTCCGACCGGACCCATTCCTTGACCTGGCCGGACCATAGGGTTTGGCGCGGGGGTGGGGTTTAGGTTTTGGGTGTGGATCTTGGGTTTAATTTTCCTATTTGTTTTAGTCTTGTGATTCTAAGATTGGTTCAAGGTTTGGATGGCTAATCTACGTTCATCGAGATTGTGTTTCCCAAACTTGATCGCAATCAAAGTTTCAAAGATAAAACGAAGTTAGAATTATGAAGAGTTCATAATTGCTAAAATTGAGAAAAAAAGTTCTTGATTCAAAGATTGGAGATCCATGTGGAATTGTGGATGCAATTGGCCTACGTTCATCGAGACCATCTATTGCTTAGTTTCGGCCACATGGACTACTTTCTTGGTTTCTTGAATTAGTTCGGAATTGTGGTTGCCATAGGGCTTAGTTTCGGCCGCACTTCTTGTTGTCTTGATTTAGAGATGATGACCAAAGTTCAAAGAGTCTCATCCTCATAATTATAGAGAAACTAATGACACATAAATATTATGCTTAAATTAATGACTATTAATTTAGTGGCTAAACTTGATGTGTAACATGTTTATATTATGTGCTCATAAATGTGTTGAATGCTATATGTGATAAACCTTCAAAGAAAGTTTTAAGTTCCTTTTGCCATGCCATGATTAAAACACTTGTGAGTATATGAGTAATTTCAATTGTGGATTCGCCCTCGCGAGGCACATTGACTTTATTTATGTATAAACAAGATAAATAATGTGGGCGCGCCCTGCGAGGCACATTAACTATACGTTTAAAATGGTTGAACTTAATTAGGCGTCAAACCAGTTTTGGGCCTAAGCAAAGATGAGATTAAACATGCTTTTTGAAATTGGATTTTTTAAAGAATCTCATAAAATGATCTAAGAGTCATATGAGATATGATTGACATGATTGTCTACCTAATTAATTTGATTTTGTGTAATCCGCCCTTCGCGGACTTAGAATTAAATTAAAGTTGGATCTTAGCCCCATTTAAATTATATTATACATTGGATGTATAAGAAGGTTGTATAATTAGTGGGAGTATTTTTTAGAAAAATACATTGTTAATTTCTTTAATGAATATGGTACTTATTAAATTTGAATAAATTTTGCATAATTGTAGATAATGACTACCAACACTCAATCAATTTCGTTGCGATCGATCCTTGAGAAGGATAAGCTCCAAGAGAATGGTACGAACTTTATGGATTGGATCCGTAGCCTAAGAATTGTTCTAAGGCAAGAAGATAAGTTGTACATTCTCGATGGGCCTCTTCCTGTTGAACCAGAACCCACTGCCCCTAGGGCAGAAAGAGACAGTTATAAGAAACATCGTAATGATTCTAGAGATGCAAGTTGTCTCATGCTTGTCACTATGTGCTCAAAACTCCAACAAAGTTTGGAACATTTGGAAGCCTATGAGATAGGCGTGGAGTTAAGAGCCATGTTTCAAGAGCAAGCTAGGCAAGAGAGGTACAAGACCATTGTTGCATTCACTTCTTGCAAGATGAATGAAGGGCAACAAGTGAGTCCTCACATGCTAAAAATGAAAGGTTATGTAGAGCAACTTGAGAAACTTGGCTATCCAATCCCATTGGAGCTAGCCACGGATCTCATTCTTAATTCATTGCCTAAAAGTTATAATCAGTTTGTGATGAATTATAACATGCATGGAATGGATAAGAATCTCTCCGAGTTGCATGGGATGCTCAAATCTGCGGAGATGAAGATTGTGGAGAAAGGTTCTCCTGTGCTCTTGGTTCATGATGGGAAGAAGGCTAGTGCCAAAGGAAAGGGTAAGGCAAAAGTTATCAAACCCAAGATAAGCAAGGCAAAGGTTGCCAAGGCTTCTGAGGTAAAACACGATACACAAAAGGATGCAATTTGTTTCCATTGTCAAGAAATTGGTCATTGGAAACGTAATTGCAAGGCTTTCTTGGAAGAGCAAAAGAAGAAGAAGGGCAGCAAGGCTGCGTCGACTTCAGGTATCTATATGATAGATATTCTCCTTTCTACCACTGATTCTTGGGTATTGGATACCGGATGTGGTTCTCACATTTGTTTAAATGTGCAGGGACTAAAGAATAGGAGACTGCTTAAAGAAGGTGAAGTAGACCTACGCGTGGGGAATGGAGCAAGAGTTGCTGCATTAGCCGTAGGGACTTATGAAGTCACTTTACCTTCCGGTTTAATACTTGTTTTGAACAATTGCTATTATGTACCGGATTTAAGTAGAAATATTATTTCAATTTCTTGTTTGGATAACGAAGGTTTTAAGTTTCTTATTGAGAATAAGAAATTTTCTATTTATTTAAATGATGTGCTTTATGGTATTGCAAATTCATTTAATGGCCTTTATATCTTGGATGTCAAGAATGAAAATAATGAAAATGTCTATCATATAAATAAGAAATCTAAACCTAATGATGTAAATCATTCTTATTTGTGGCATTGCCGTCTTGGTCATATCAATGAGAAGCGTATCTCAAATCTCTATGGGGACGGTCTCTTAGGTTCATGTGACCTTGGGTCATATGACACTTGTGAGTTGTGTCTTCTTGGAAAAATGACTAAGACACCTTTTACCAAGCTCGGTGAAAGGGCAAGCGACTTATTGGGGTTGATACATTCCGATGTAAGCGGACCATTAAGTAGCAATGCTAGGGGAGGATTTCAATACTTCATAACCTTTACGGATGATTATAGTAGATTTGGGTATGTTTACCTAATGAAACATAAGAGTGAAGCTTTTGAGATATATAGAATATTTCAAAATGAAGTAGAAAAACAACTTGGCAAAAGTATTAAGGCACTTCGATCAGATCGAGGTGGAGAATACTTAAGTCATGAATTTGATGATCATCTAAAGAATTGTGGAATAGTTTCACAATTGACTCCACCCGGAACACCAAAATGGAATGGTGTGTCCGAGAGGAGGAATCGGACCTTGTTAGACATGGTTCGATCAATGATGAGTCAAGTTGATCTTCCAATATCCTTTTGGGGTTATGCTCTAGAAACCACTGCTTTCATACTAAATCAAGTTCCAACTAAATCGGTTCCAAAGACTCCATACAAGATGTGGAGCGGAAAGAAACCTAACTTGTCTTTCCTGAGGATTTGGGGTTGCGAAGTTTTTGTAAAAAGACTTGTGTCCGAAAAACTAGCACACAAATCCGATAAATGTATTTTCATGGGATATCCTAAGGAAACAAGAGGATATTACTTTTACAACCAAGAGGACAACAAGGTGTTTGTTGCCCGAACTGGTGTCTTTTTAGAGAAACAGTTTCTCTCCAAAGAAATCAGTGGGAGTAAAATAAATCTTGAAGAAATTCGAGACCCAGAAAATGACATTGAAACGATAGTAGAACAAGAACAAGAACCACAAGGAGTTGTGGAACCTGTTCAAAGTACACAAGTAACTCGCAGATCTGGTAGGATACGATCCGAGCCCGAGAGATATGGTTTTCTCGTAACGGATAGTAATGAGGTGGAGATCATTGATAATGATGAACCAACCACCTACCAAGAGGCGATGTCTTCTCCTGATTCGGACAAGTGGCTTAGAGTTATGGAATCCGAATTACAATCCATGCAAGATAATCAAGTTTGGAATTTGATTGATGCGCCCGAAGGTGTAAAAACCATAGGATGCAAATGGATCTTCAAGAAGAAGACTGACATGGATGGGAAGGTGCATACTTACAAAGCTAGACTTGTAGCGAAAGGTTATAGGCAAGCTCATGGTATTGACTATGATGAAACCTTCTCACCTGTAGCAATGATCAAGTCTATAAGAATTTTGCTTGCCATTGCCGCATATCATGATTATGAAATATGGCAAATGGATGTCAAAACCGCTTTCCTAAATGGAAAACTACAAGAGGATGTGTATATGACACAACCAGAGGGTTTTGAACAAAGTTCTAAGGTATACAAATTGCAAAGATCCATCTATGGATTGAAGCAAGCTTCTAGGAGTTGGAATCTCTGTTTTGATGAATCAGTCAAAGAGTTTGGCTTCATCAAGAATGAAGATGAACCTTGTGTATACAAGAAGATTAGTGGGAGCATAGTGTTATTCCTTATTTTATATGTGGATGACATATTACTCATTGGAAACGACATTCCTACACTTCAGTCTGTAAAGACTGAAGTGTAGGAAGATATGGGAGAAGCCGCATACATACTTGGCATTAAGATCTATAGATATAGATCTAGGAAGCTAATTGGTTTAAGCCAAATTATATACATTGACAAGGTCATTAGAAGATTCCACATGGAAAATTCTAAGAGTGGCACCTTACCAGTGTTACATGGAGTTTCTCTAAGCAAGACTCAATGTCCTAAGACAGATGATGAGCGTAAGAAAATGAATGATGTTCCATATGCTTCGGCAATTGGGTCCATCATGTATGCCATGATATGTACTAGGCCGGATGTATCTTATGCTTTAAGCATGACGAGTAGATACCAATCCGACCCCGGTGAAAATCACTGGGTGGCTGTTAAGGCGATTCTTAAGTACTTGAGAAGGACTAAAGATTCCTTTTTTAGTCTATGGAGGAATGGAAGATGATCTCGTAGTAAGTGCTTACACGGATGCAAGCTTCCAAACCGACAGAGATGACAGTCGATCGCAATCAGGTTTTGTGTTCATGTTTAATGGTCGAGCTGTAAGTTGGAAGAGTTCCAAGCAAAGTACAACCGCTGATTCTACAATGGAAGCTAAGTATATTGCTACATCGGATGCTGTAAAGGAAGCTGTTTGGATTAAGAAGTTCATCACTGAACTTGAAGTGGTTCCTAGCATTGCTAATCCAATAGACCTTTATTGCGATAATAATGGTGCTATTGCTCAAGCAAAGGAACCAAGAGCACATCGGAAATCCAAACACATACTTAGGCGTTATCATGTCATTCGAGAAATCATTGACAGAGGTGACGTAAATATATGCAGAGTACCAACTGATGACAATGTCACGGACCCGCTAACAAAGGGACTTCCACAAGCTAAACATGATGGTCATGTCAGGCCCATTGGTATTAGATATATGGGAGATTGGGCCTAGGGCAAGTGGGAGATTGTTGGTGTTGTGCCCTAGGCACGTTTAATAAACGTTGTAATTGTTATCATTTATTTCATATCAATAAAGAGATATTTCGATTATTATTGTTGTTCATATTTACTTATAATAATCTCCGTCCCTAGTACTTGATAAGCACTAGTATAAAGGCTAAATGATCATGGGATGATCATGTTAGATTTATGGGTACTTGCTTGGAACAAGGTACTGGACATGACCCGCGGTATGAGATTTATGTCATGGTCAATGTTATATATAAATCTCATATTTGTAATGTCATTAGAATCCTTTGACATGAAGTTAATATAGTCTTCCACTTGATGAACATTATGTTTGACATATTCAAACGCTACCTTAACCCGATAGTTATAAAGGGTATGATTGGCATGATCGGATTCACGTAGGGAAGAATAATAAGCCAAATGGATTTGTCCCTCTACGGAGAGATGTCGAGCTTGGGCCTCTCGAAGGAATGATGTTGATGAAATGTTCGGCCGGACTCAAATGAATTGATTGGATCAATGTCATTTGGATTATCAACATATTCGGAATCGAGAAAGTATTGAACAAAACAAGTTGACTTGTTGACCATGACTTGTGTTCAATGACATCGTAGACAAAGGGATTGTGACATGTTCTAAAAGGAATGCGAACTTGTATCTAGTTACACTATTTGGGTAGGTATGACGGTTTGCTAGAACCTAATCATATCTTATGGGATCATGTTTGGACCCATTGCCAACTTAGTGTAATCCTAAAGGGTCACACACGAATAGAACGAATCCTAAAGGACTAAATTAGAATTATGGAAAAATCCTATTTTTTTGGCCTGGCACGACCGCGCTATTTAAAGGGCACGACCGTACTGAATGGTTCAGTACGACCGTGCAGCTTATAAAGCACGAGCGTGCCAAAAGTCGGAAAAAAGGATGGGCAGCTCGACCCTATTGGCACGACCGTGCCAGATATAGGGCACGACCGTGCCAGACTTCCTGTGACAAAAAGGAATTGCCTTAATTAAGGTGACGGGATTTAGGAATCCTAGGTCATTAAGGGTTAATACCTAGGACCTATAAAAGGATCTTTTCACTAGCCATTAAGCACATTATTCCAAGCCTCTTAGAGAGAGAATAATAATTCTTGATTAGATCAAGAAAAACATAATTCCATATAGTCATCATAATTGTGAAAGTGTGTTTCATAGTTTTGGTCTAGCAACCAAGATCAAGTGTTCTTGATATTCGTTCAAGGTGTGGATACCGCTAGAGGGTGAAGCTTATCATCTTCAAAGTTCGTGTTCTTGATTTCTTCGTGATCAAGCTCCTAGTCTCCACCAAGATCAAAGCTAAAATTCAAAGTCATCAAGGGTTAGTATTCTAGTATTCATATTGCATGTATTTGATATAATCATATTAATGGATCTATGGGCTTTGGGTTTCATAAAATTTTAAATGCTATTTTACGCTGCGCATGTTGTCTCAAAACCCAACATGGACCAATTCTCGTGTCACTATGGAACAAATACTAGAATCCCAAAAGTCTAGTGGTGATAAAGAAGGCTTGGGATTCCAAACTAGTGACAACTTTAAATGTGCATCTTGTTGTGAAAGAGATGAGAAATTTACCCAGCAAACTTTGAAAGAGTCGAAGGCTAAACATCATGTTTCAAAGGGTGTAGGACAAGAACCAAAGAAGAAACTAGTTTTCAATTATGTCCACCCTAAGAAAAAACTGGCAAGGCAAATTTGAAAGGTATTGCCATGGATGAACCTGCTGCTGCGGCAAGCACCAGCAAGGTTGCTGAGTCTCCCGACCGCATGTACTTGCCGCGAGGTCAGTCGACCGCACCAAGGAAGCTGGCGACCGCATGGAAACCATCGACCGCAGGTAGTGGCAAGGCGGGCAAAGTTCAAGAGGATGAATTTTGTAAGGGCGACCTCATCCATACCAGTAAATGATGTTGTGCTGAAGACTTCGACGAAGTTTGTTAACCCTCAGTTGGGTGGCTTCCACCATTGTTCTGTGTGTGATGATTATGGTCACAAGGCTGCTGAATGTCTTTTAAGATTCACACCAAATCCCAGAAGGTTTAAACCACCTTCTGTGAGGCAAGTGTGGGTTGTCAAAAGCTGCTAATCTTTAGGACCCAAAATAATAAAGGGGACCTCGATCTTAAATGTTTATTTTGTAGGTCCTCTGCCTAATGGCTGGTCACTCCAATGAAGCTACAAGTTTATGGTATCTCGACAGTGGATGCTCAAGGCATATGATTGGAGATATCAATCTATTGGAAAGTGTTCGTAATGAAAAAGGTCCAACAGTTACTTTTGGCGACAACAGCAAAGGAAAGACCGTCAGTTATGGAGTCATCAGAAAAGGAAAAATAACAATCCAAGATGTTTCTCTAGTTACCGGTCTAAAACACAATCTTCTCTCAATCTCACAATTTTTCGATAAAGGATTGCAATGCCACTTTACTTCAACTCATTGTCTTATCAAGGATGGAACTCCGGCGTCACTTTGCTCAAAGGGATTCGTAAGAAAAATGTTTACATTGTTGATTTCAATTCTACTTGTATTTCTTCTAATCTCTGTTTTGTAGCAAAGAATGTTAGCGAAAATAGTTGGCTTTGGCATAAACGACTAAGTCACTTAAACTTCAAGTATCTCTCCAAGATTGGTAGAGAAAATTTGGTTCGTGGTCTACCCAAGGTAGCTGATCACCACGATGAAAAGTGCTCAGCATATCAACTAGGCAAACAACCAAAAGCATCTTTCTCCAGTAAGACGACTCCGTCAACTTCAAGATGTTTGCAGCTACTACATATAGATTTATTTGGACCTGTCACTACCGCAAGTATCGGAGGCAATAAATATACATTAGTTGTGGTAGACGATTATTCAAGATATATGTGGGTCGAAATGATGATCTCCAAATACGATTGTTATGACATTTTGACCGCACTCTTTAGACAGCTCCAAACCCAAAAAGAAGATGACCTAGTCAGTGTTCGATCCGACAACGGAATAGAATTCAAAAACAATGGCGTCGCTCAATACTGTGACGACCAGGGCATCAACCATAACTTTTCAGCTGCTGGAGTTCCACAACAAAATGGTGTTATGGAAAGAGAGAATTGAATGTTGATAGAGGCAGGAAAAACTATGCTTGCTGAATCGAAGCTACCTCAATATTTTTAGGCTGAAGCCGTCAACACAGCTTGCTTCACTCAAAATCGATCCCTCATCAACAAGACTTACAACAAAACACCTTATGAACTTTGGAGAGGAAGAACCCCCAACATTGCCTACTTCAAGATTTTTGGTTGCAAATGCTTCATTCTCTACAACGGTAAAGAACATCGAGGTAAATTTGCTCCTAAGGCCGATGAATGTATATTTGTTGGGTATGCTAAACACTCAAAAGCTTTTCGTGTATTTAATAAAACCACTCTTAAGATAGTTGAATCTGTCCATGTTACTTTTGATGAACATTCTCTCCTTAAGCCACATTTGGCTCTAAATGTTGCTGATGATTTTGTTGAGCTTAATGAGACAGGTACTAGCCGACCGCAAAATCAATCAACTCAAGGAAATCCATCTACCTCAACTGCACCTCCACCTACCACACATGAAGCACCAGAAGCTACCACATCTGCTGCTACCACAAATAGAGTTGAAATTGAAACACCCATCAATGTTGAAGAACCAATCCCTCAACTTACCTATGATTGGGATGGCACAAATGATGTACCACTAGAAGATTTACAATAACCATCAACTCAACCAGACCTACCACATGAAGTGCGCGAGGTCAGAGATCACCCAATTCAGAATATCATTGGTGACCTACATTCTGGTGTTCGAACAAGATGATAAAATTATGATTCTCTTACCGCATTCATATCTCAAGTTGAACCCAAGAAAGTTGATGAAGCACTCCAAGACTCAAGTTGGGTTGTCGCTATGCAAGAAGAGCTCAACCAATTTGAAAGATGTAAAGTTTGGAACTTAGTTCCACGACCTAAGGATCAAGGAGTGATTGTGTAAGGATCCCGCCCCGCGCGCGGAAACGTGATGGGTGTATGGGGCGAAACGCAAAACACGGGAACCGGTCAAATTTAACGGAGTCGCCACATTTTGTTAATTTTAAACCCAACAAAATGACAAAGGTTTGAGTTCAAAGGTTCGAAGGTCAGGTTACAACTTGGAAGGAGTTTTTACGTCCTCTCAAGTTGCCTCGGACAAAGCCGAGTCTTCCTAAGTTAGTTAAAATGTGCATATGTGTGTGTGTGTATTTAACGGAAAAAATTCTGTCGTTCATTTTATTTGAGAAAACTCGACTGAAAAAGGGGCCTTGAGTGATAAAATAAAGGTCAGAGGGCAAAACAGGCAATTTTGCCCTCCTACCTAAAGTAGCCGTACGGCTGGAGGAAGCAATTCTGGGGTTTTACAGTTTGCTCAAGAACAGTCCAGTTCAGAACAGAAACACGGCATTCTGTCTGAAGCTGGACAAACTGTTCTTGATCCCAGTTTGCAAGAAATCATTTGACAAGTTTTATAACATCATTCATATGCTAAATGATCATCACTTGGTCCCCCAAAACAAGTATTTGGGTGTGATCATGAGCAATCATAGGAGAAAATCAAGAAAGTTGATGAATGTCCCCTTTGGACCAAAGTTGGTCATTTGGTGAATAAAGATTGGAACTTTATCACCAAGATGACATCTTTATGACTTAAAATCCTTCCAAGAGTCAAAATAACACATAAAGATTGAATCTTTATGACCCAAAAGTGGGATTTTGAGGCTAAACCAAAGAGGAAAATGATGAACACTAAGGTGTCATCACCCTCATGGTTATCATGGCCCAACAAGCATAACATTTAAATGAATAAGGAATGTAAATGACAATCAACAAGTCTATGAGTGTCTAGGTTTAGAACCTCTTCCATACAAGGTATGGAGGGCACCTTGGAACTTCTCATAGCTTGGACAAGATAGTAATGTAATAGATAGGTATATAGTGCTTGATAATGGACAAGTCTTGCAAGAAATAAAAAGTGCTTGAAATGGACAAGTCTTTGCATGAATGAAGAGTAAATACATGTATAAACAAGATATAAGAAAGAAAATAGGAGTAAGATGAAGAGAAAGGAGGGGGGAGGTGGCTTTACCTATGATGGTTATGGCCAATCTTCCTTTCTTCTCTCCTTTTTTGGTATGTGATCACTCTCACTCTTACTCTGTGGTAATTCCAGCAGAGTGACCTCCCTAATGTGTATTTCTCCCCCCTGAAATGATCAGCAAGGGGTTCTATTTATAGGGACTGAGGGTGCCCTAACCAGCCGTACGGCTAGGCCCCTCTAGTACCCAAAGCATCCGTACGGCTCATCCTGGCGAGCTTCTGGATTTTTCCAATTTTATACCAGAGTAGTCCTGGAATTTATAGCTTATCCTAGGGAGGTCCTGGCCTATTAGCTTATCCCTGAAATGGTGCTAAGGCTACCTCTAAGATAGGTTAGTTTCAGATTGGGGTACTTACAGAGCCCCTCGGCAACGTCGCTTCGAAGGAGCGGGGTTGTCGATAGAAATAAGCATCCCAATCTGACGGGACCACGGCTCTAACCGATTTTGGTTGCATGACTGGACCTAGTGGTATAGGATTCCTACGTATCCCGTTTGCGGGGAATCAAGCCTAACGTAGTTCGGAGGTGCGCGGGGTTACTTAGGTCCGCAAGGAGGCATGACTCTAGGGGTCAGAGGCGAGATATGGTCAACTTGGCTCTATGGGAGAGGGTTGACTTGCTGGGGATATGGTCAACTTGACTCTATAGGAGAGGGTTGACTTATACGGGACAGATTTTTACTGGGCTTACTCGGGGACGGCCTATGGTGACTATTCTAAGTCCAAGCTTGACCGGGGTCAACTTCGTCTTCGGGGAGATTGATGGGAAAACTGGTCTTACGTCCCTCTAAGGACTGTCGAGACAAAGGCTCTAGCCTATAGCGACTATTCTAAGTCATAGCTTGACTGGGGTCAACTCCATCTTTGGGGAGATTGACGGGAAAACTGGTCTTGCGTCCCTCTAAGGACTGCCGGGACAAAGGCTCTAGCCTATAGCGACTATTCTAAGTCATAGCTTGACCGGGGTCAACTCCATCTTTGGGGAGATTGACGGGAAAACTGGTCTTACATCCCTCTAAGCACTGCCGGGACAAAGGCTCTAGCCTATAGCGACTATTCTAAGTCATAGCTTGACCGGGGTCAACTCCATCTTTGGGGAGATTGACGGGAAAACTGGTCTTACGTCCCTCTAAGGACTACCGGACAAAGTCTCTATCCTATAGCGACTATTCTAAGTCATAGCTTGACCGGGGTCAACTCCATCTTTGGGGAGATTGACGGGAAAACTGGTCTTACGCCCCTCTAAGGACTGCCGGGGTCAAAGGCTCTAGCCTATAGCGACTATTCTAAGTCATAGCTTGACCGGGGTCAACTCCATCTTTGGGGAGATTGACCAGAAAACTGGTCTTACGTCCCTCTAAGGACTGCCGGGACAAAGGCTTTAGCCTGTAGGGACTATTCTAAGTCATAGCTTGACCGGGGTCAACTCCATCTTTGGGGAGATTGACGGGAAAACTGGTCTTACGTCCTTCTAAGGACTGCCGGGACAAAGGCTTTAGCCTATAACGACTATTCTAAGTCGTAGCTTGACCGGGGTCAACTCCATCTTTGGGGAGATTGACGGGAAAATTGGTCTTACGTCCCTCTAAGGACTTCCGGGACAAAGGCTCTATCCTATAGCGACTATTCTAAGTCATAGCTTGACCAGGGTCAACTCCATCTTTAGGGAGATTGACGGGAAAACTAGTCTTATGTCCCTCTAAGGACTGCCGGGACAAAGTCTCTAGCCTATAGCGACTATTCTAAGTCATGGTTTTAATCTAAAGGGTCACTCTGGGGACGAAGGTTTTTTAACCTAAAGGGTCACTCGAGGGACGAAGATTTGGTCAGCTCTACACTACAGGATGGTTGACACATTTTCTTGACACCGGGGAAGAGCCTAGGGGCGACCTTTAAGGCCCAAGACTATGGAAAAATCATTTTAAGGAGAGGTCAAAAGCATTTTGCTTGAAACAATGACGGCACATGGGCAAATCGGGAGTACTTATTTCCAAAAGCAAATCTTTTAACGAAGCATGTTAATCAAAATTTTGATTTTAACTTAACCATGAGGTTGGTTATGTATAAAGTCCTTTGGATTTGGTCCATTTGCTGAGAAGTCACCGGTGGTAGGATATTGGCTTGTCGCTGTCGTGGGGATAGGCCCAATGTCATCTTTGTTGCTGCTATCGTTGATGGGGGCATAGCCCCGTGTTTTTGTCGGTGTTGGTGGCGGCGTAGCCCCAATGTCATTGTATGTGTCGGGGTAGCCCCATGTCCTTCTTGTCGTTGATGTCGGGGTAGCCCCATGTCCTTGTCGGTGTCGGTGGCGGCGTAGCCCCAATGTCATTGTATGTGTCGGGGTAGCCCCATATCCTTGTGATCGTCGTTGATGTGGAGGTAGCCCCAATGTCTTCCTTCGACTTTTGATGTTTGCGTAGACCCAATATCGTCTTTTGACCTTTGAAGTGAGGTTAGGAACCCATCCCTTTTTTCATGACGCACCCTTTCTTTTGCCTAGGCCGCCCTTGCGGGTTTTCAGCCTAGCGGGCTACTTTTTTTGCGTCTTTTATGGCACACCCTGTTTTTTGCCTAGGCCGCCCTTGCGGGTTTTCAACCTAGCGGGCTACTTTTTTGGTGCCTTTTTCTTTTCCCTTTTTTACGAGTGATCCAGCTGACGGGGACTATAAAGTATTTTTCTTGGAGGAAACATGCAAGGGCATTTTATTTGGGAGAGAGTCCCTTTTGTTGGTGAGCTCTTTGAGCAATATATCATGAAATAGAAGGAAGCCCTTGCTTGACAGAATACAAGTGTTTGGCTCTTTCCTAAGATGTAGAGGAGAAGACTTGTTGAGACATTTGAAACTTGCCCTAGTTAATATCATCAAATGATTGCTGGAATGGACCATGTTTATTATTATGTCAAGATTATAACAAGCAATTAGCCTTAACATGTATAAATGTTGTGATCAATTAAGATTAAGATTCGATCAATGGCAAGATCAAAAGGTGTTTATGGGGGGATTGGTCATTATCTAGGAAATTGGTCATTGATGGGACCAAGGGAAGAGAACCGGATCATTTTGGAAGGATCGAGGTTTGATGGATTCATTTCATGCTGTGACCGGACCCGAAGGTTGCCTACGTTCCCCTCAGTTTGAGGAGCTCAGGTCGCCGTAGTTCGGCCGTGGGGCCTTCTTTTGCTGGGGTTGGTGTCCTTTCGAAGGATGTTGTTGCTTTGCTGATGTAGATCGCTTTTCTTTGCGGTGAACTCCTCGGGATGTTCTTTGAGGTGGACTTTTGCAGTGAACTTGGTGAGCTTTTGAGGTAAACTTACTCTTTGCCAATATTCATTTGCTTTCCTTTTTTCCATTATCCATTTCTTTCTCTCTTATCATTTTTTTAGAGAGAGGGAAACATTAGCCCCAACTTGCTATCTTGGATATTGGCTCATTTGTAGCCCCTTGGTGGAATCCTGCCACTTCTTACTTTGACTTTTGAAGATCTGGGAAGTCCTTTGCTTGGTTGCGCACACGCGATCGTGGTTGAATCTTGGTGGTTGAGCAACAACTTCCTCGCCTTTTCATTGTCTCGGGATGCCTTTGATGCGCATCAAGGATTTGTATAGGAAAGGTGTATCGGGTTGTGTATCGGGGTAATGTGTGAGGGAAGATTTTCCATTGATGGTTTCTTCATGCCAATTGATCACAACATTTATTCATATCAAGATTAATTGTTTTCATTTGGCACTTTTCATTTGTGTTAGGTCCATTCATCCTTAATGAGTCGTCATTGACTAGTATGCTTAGAAGTCAATTCGTCATTTTGGGGACGTAGCAATCAATTGATAATAACAAGCAAGGCAATTTCAAAAGTAAACATATATTGAAAATAATGTCTCAAGTCTAGAGAGAAGAGAAGGAAAATGACTCTTTTATTTAGATAACTTTGTACATACATGTCCAAGTGCAGAACTCTGTAAAAATAAAAAGACACGGTCCAGAATGGACTCCTTTTTCTTTCTTTCTAGAACCTACGAGGCTGGAAGACTCACATTTTTTTTATTTTTTTATTTTTTTTTTTAAGGATGGGTTCCTATGAAGCACGATGATCCATTTTCTTCCACAGTTGTTGAAGGGGTTGTCGGCGGCATATTCCATGTCTTCCACGGGGAACTCGGGTTCTGTGTCGTCGGGACAGATGTCGCGAGGTCTCCATTCGGCTGGGCGTTGCAATTGCCGAATTCGTCTACTAAATGAGTCGGGAGTTTGCTTTGGCCATCTCCTTTTGGTGATTTATTTCTAAAGTGCATAACCTTCGTGTATGGCACTTGACGAGGGAACAGTCTTCCATTTGGTGTAGCCACTCTCAGGCTCCTGAAGCTCGGGCCTCTTCTTGTGGACGGTGTCCCAATTGTTTGATCTTCCCTCTCATGTGTATGGTTGTCTCGGACGCCAATTCGGATGTGGGCTCCTTGGACGATGTTTCCGGGGGACAAAACCGCAAAGGACTTTAGCATTTTAAACCTCAAGGTGAAATTATTACCCATGATTCGAGAAGCATTCTTCATTAGCGGATTAACCTTTTAGGAAAACAAGACCTTTTATTTTGAGAAAACTTGATCTCCATTTTTCTTTTTCTGAAAGACACACTTCTTGTTTTGGGTGAAAAACTCACACACACATTTTGTAAACCTTTTGACAAGGCAAAAATGACAATAATAATCTTATTAATGAGAACTGACAATGGACCCAAAATGGTCACCACATGGCATCAACCGGGGAATCAAGACTTTAACAGACATCTTAACCGACTTTTCCTAAAGACTTATCACACGTCCTAACAACGGACTTTGACTCCTCCTAAAAGGGGGCGATGGAAGGGGTTTTAAAGCTCATCCTCTGTTACGGCAACCACAGCACCATCAATTTCCCAAACCAGGGCGTTCAAGCTTTCCTTGCGCGATTAACTTCCGGATGATGTGTTTCAGAGCGATGCAATCGTTGGTGTCGTGCCCATGGTAGTTGTGAAAGGCACACCATTCAGTTGTGTCGAGACGTCCCTTGGGGTTTGTGGGTTGGTAGTTGACAAGAGGCTTCGCAAGGCCTTGCCTGACCAATTTCTCAAATACCTTGCTTATGGGTATTCCGAAATCCTCGTACCTTGTGAAATGGAGCTTGGCTCGGCCTTTGGCTTTTCGTTCATTATTGACCGGAGCATGGTGGGGATGATAATCACCGCTACTCGATGCAAAGGGGTGCCCATCGAGTGTCCTTTCAAACTTAGCTTCTATTTGCTTTCTCTTTCCCAACAACGTGCCCAACTGGGGTGCAACATGAGGATTCTGCGGAGGTGCATGGGTGTAGGCATACCCATAACCATAACCTTGGTGGCTTGCAGGAATATACATTGGAGGCATGCAAGGAGCTTGTGGTCCAAAAGATCTCGGACCATCGAAATGATACGGGCCTCCGTGGGATCTCATCGGGAAACCTGGTGGAGGCAAGTTGGTGATGCCTGTTCGGGTGTCCATGTACGGTCTAAACAGTGACTGATCTCTGGTAACTTGGTTGATGGCATTGAATCGAGAAGGGACACGATTGGGAAGGTGTTGTGAGTATGATGCTTGAGGCGTAACTGGTGTGAACAGTGGTTTGCGGGCCTTTTGATTGGGTTGTGTTTGGGGTTTTATAGGAGGTGTCTTATGGGAGATGTTAGATTTGGGATGAGGCGGAGTGAGGAAGATTTGAGTGTGAGGCTTATTTTGGATGACGGCACGTTGGGGCGAAGAAATGGGGGTCTCGGTATGAGGGGACGGAACTTGGTTGCAATTTTGGGGTTGGGAAATTTCTACCTCTTCTTCGTGGTCGGCAACTTTGGTGAAAGACCCATCAATTTGAAGCAGAGCTGTAACACCTCTTTGCCTCGTCGACTCATCAAACGGAGTTTGCGTTTCTCTGTGGCTATCTGTGATGGCTTCTTTCTCAGCCCCGGGGGTTTCTGGAGCTTGGAACAACTCTTCGTTCGTTAGGCCATCCGAATTATCCGCGGCGTCATTTATCAAGCTATTGTCCACTGAAGTGATCTTTCTGCGGTACCGGATCGGAGAGGTTGTAGTGACCGGGGAAGTTTCTGACTCCACACGCACCAGTCGGCGACATAATGCTCTCTTCCACTTCATCTAAGCCACGGAAAAAAAGAAGGTAGTTTAGGCTCGGGTAATCATTGGGTGAGCACTTGGGTTAAAGACACACGTGTCTCTATTTGGGATATTTGACCGGGCCGAAGTTGCCTATGTTCCCCTCAATATGAGGGAGGGGGTCCCATGCAATGAGAGGCTCAGGTCACCGTAGTTCAAATGGGTTTAGAATCTTAAGAGGGAAGGACAAACACGGCTGACTTCTTAACGAGAATCCATCCAAGGACTTGGCTGACTTCCTAAGGGACCATTCCTAGATTTTAACGGGGATTTTTGCGGGGACCTATGGTCTCAACGGGGATCTTAACGGGGGTCTTGGAGGATAACATGGATCCTTCCAAAGACTTAACGGGACTTGACGGAGGTCTTGGAGGATAACATGGATCCTTCCAAAGACTTAACAGGACTTAGCGGCGGTCTTGAAGGATAACATGGATCCTTCCAAAGACTTAACAGGACTTAACGGCGGTCTTGAAGGATAACATGGATCCTTCCAAAGACTTAACAGGACTTAACGGAGGTGACGCTGGTTAGCGAAACAATGCAAGGTATCAAAGACAGGAAGCAAAAACGGAGTAAGCTTATGCAACGTGCAATTACTTATTCATTCAACTTTACTTGAAACGCATTTTTATTCCTAAATGGTTGGAAAAGATTTCTCTTCTTTTTCGCAACTATTCTATAACCCTGGATCAGTGGAGGCCATCACTACGCCTATAGACCCCTCGTTTTTCACCTGTATTGCATGCTCCCAAGGACGGACTATCACAGGCGAGGGTCCTATAGGGCACGCGGCTTCCACCGATCAAAAGAAATGAACCTAGGGTCTAGTGCATCGTAAAGTTCCCAGTACGCGGGTCATCCTAATCATGGTTAAGCCCCAGTCGGGATCGAGACTTTTTGTCGCGACCCCGACCCCGCGGGCCCGGAGTACGCGAGCTGGATGTCGACTTAAACAATAAACTCTAAAATAATGAAGATAAAAATTTCCTTTTGTACCAAAAGACGATAACACAAAGTTTAGAAATCCAACTTGAACAACAAAATATAAACTAGTGCAAGCTCCATAAGCTTACACCCAAAATAATAAAATATACAAATTCTAATGACGTCAAGTTTGGTACAACTATTCCCAAAAAGGTTACACATTTATGTAATGTAAACCCACCAATAATAACTTGCCCCCAAAAGCTCAACCCACGCGACGTCCTCCTCGTGATCAGCGAGTCTAATCCTTTCCTCCTGGGGGGGGGTTAAGGAAAAACAAAGATAAAAGAAAAGGGGGTGAGATAAATCTCAATAAGTTACTAATGCAAATACATGACATGCTGTGATGCAATAAGAAATAAACAATAACAAATATCACTTAGCACATAGCATTTATCAATTAACAGATAGCAGCGGAAATAAACAAGTAACAAAGGATATTAGCCAAGGTTTCCCAACTGATATAACCAAATAATGGTCGCTGCGCAGCTTCAATAATCAACAATCAACATCTTCATAGTAGCATGAAATCTTGAGGAGAAAACCCCCGGTACCGGAACCAATAACAAAGTAACGTGCCACAAGGGGCGGGAGCCATGCCACAAAGTCATGCTCCAAAATGTGTAGCTAGAATACTCACAAAAGAAGCTAGCTCATCTCATCCAAGGCCAATCTGGATGAGGAAAGAAGGACCAATGGGCGATGCTATACTGGACTTGGCTTGTGCCATTATAGCATTATCCATTGCCTGACTCGATGCACAAATAACCAGCTGGACTTTCAAATGAAAGCTAAGTAATAAACACTAGCTTAAATAAACAACCACTGATTCCAAAGTAGGGAATCCTTATCAAGAAGTCACCAAGAAAGTGGAATGAACCAACAACACATCATTAAAGTGTTCCAATAATCTCAACAATAATAACACAATTCCCATATCACATTTAATCACAAAGGATCCAGTTAACTCAAGCACACAACCAAAACTATTCACTCATCTCGAAGAGCTCGAGGAGAGCTTTAAAACGATAATTTATACACCTAAAACGGAGTCCGGATGAGGGAGTTATGAACTATCGAAGATTGTCTACAAAAGGTACAAGAGGATGAAGCTCAGGGATTGTACAGCGGAGGGGGCGCACGCCCTCACAGAAAGGGTGCTCTCGCCCTAGGTGATCAGAAGGTTTAGACTTGTTGAAACAATGAGGGAGCGCACGCCCCCTAGGAAATGGTGCGCGCGCCATCGATTATCAGAAGGTTTGTTTACAAAGGGGCATAAGGGTGCGCACGCCCCCTCCCAAAGGGTGCGCACGCCCCCTTGCCCGGAGGGACAAAATCCGGCCAAATTCCTGGGTTCTTCAAAAAGTTCTTGCCCAAATCACAAAATCCTCACCATCTCACAAATACTTGAAATCAAGACTTACAATAAACACAACTATGAGCCAAAACAACTTATAGACTTGCAATGTGGCTAAATAATAACATCTAGAAATCCAAAACAAGATTCAAATCCCAACCTTCATAATATCACAAAAATCAACCAAAATCCAAATGAGTTCTAAACTCACCCAAAACACCATATATATCAACAAAGCATCATACCAACATGTTATGAACAATTCTAGCATAAATGGGGGAAAAGCAACTTACCGGGATTTCTCAAAGGTGACGGAACTCGAAATTTCTTGGCTTCCTACGATCCTATCGACGATCTAAGCACTTTTCATAAAATGAGCAATGAGAAATAATGGGAGGAAGATAGGCAGAATGAAGAGAGAAGGGAGAGAAAAATATTACCTTTCTTGGAGAGAGAGGAGTATGCTGGGAGATGAAATGAGGTGAGGGGGAAAGAGAGGGAGTAGGGAGAAGATGATTATTTTCAAACTTACACTTAGACCCCCTCCCCACTAACTACAAACTCTAATACTTTCTACTAACAACTAATACAAATAATACTACACTAGCACAAATGCCCCATAAAATGCTAGGCATAAATTTATTATAACACATAAAATGCACACATAATTATTAATTAAATAATATTAAACAATTAAATAAGAAATAAATAAATAATTAGATATTTATTATTAGGAAATAGAGACTGGTTTTCGGGTCGTGACATTCACTCCCCCTTAAGGAAAATTCGACCCGAATTTTATCGAGACTTACCCGAATTAAAAAGCCACGGATATTTCCTCTCTAACTCATCACGAAGCTCCCACGTCGATTCTCAATATTGTGATTCCTCAAAGAACTCTAACAAACGGAATGCTTTTGTTCCTCAACTCTTGGACTTTGGCATCAAGAATCCGAACCGGTCGTTCCTCGTAAGTCATGTCGGGCTCTATATCCTCCGGCACCCTCGGTAACACGTGAGATGGGTCATGAACATACTTATGAAGCATAGAAACGTGGAAAACATTATGTAACCGGTCTAAAGATGGCGGTAACGTAAGTCGATACGCAAGGAGTCCCACCTTTCCAGAATCTCAAACGGACCTATAAACCTCGGAGCCAATTTGCCTTTCTTCCCGAAACCTCCGAATACCCACCTTCGGAGATACTTTCAAGAACACAAAATCACCGGTCTGAAAACTAAGATCTCGCCTTCGGTATTCTGCATAGCTCTTCTGTCGACTCTGGGATGTTTTCAATCGATCCCGGATAACTCTAACTTTCTCAACTGAGTCCTGAAGCAAATCAATACCCACGATCTTCGCTTCACCGACCTCATCCCAACAGATAGGCGATCTACATTTTCTCCCATATAAGGCCTCATAAGGTGCCATCTCGATACTAGCCTGATAACTGTTGTTGTACGAGAATTCCCCTAACGGTAAATGTCTATCCCAAGAATCGGAAAAGTCTATCGAACAAGCTTGCAACATATCCTCCAAAATCTGAATGGTTCCTCGGATTGACCGTCGGTCTGAGGGTGAAAAGCTGTGTTGAATCGCAAATCTATACCCAATGCTTCCTGAAACGCCTTCCAGAATCTAGAAGTAAACCTCGGGTCTCGATCTGACACAATGCTAACCGGAACCCCATGCAATCTCGTAATCTCATCAATGTAAAGGGTCGGAAGCTTTTCCATCGAGTACCTAATGTCAATAGGCAAGAAATGTGCACTCTTGGTCAGTCTATCCACGATTACCCAAACACTGTCATACTTCCTACGGGTACGAGGTAGTCCCGTAACGAAATCCATAGTCACATGCTCCCATTTCCACTCCGGAATCTCTAACGGCTGAAGTAGTCCTGCGGGTCTCTGAGGCTCGGCTTTGACCTGCTGACAAGTTAGACACTTCGAAACATACTCGGCTATTCCCCTCTTCATGTTGTTCCACCAAAAGTGTTGTTTTAAATTTGATACATCTTCGTACTACCCGGATGAATAGTATATCTCGATTTGTGACCCTCATCTAAAACTTGCCTCTTTATTCCACCAACATCGGGCACACACAACGCCCACGAAAAGTCAACACTCCACCGGACTCAAAGAAAAATCCTCGAAGTTTTCTTCTCCTTCAATTTACCCTTATTTTCACTAACTCGGGATCTTCTTTCTGAGCTTCCTTTATTCTTTGAATTAGGGTCGAGACACCCTAATATTCGCAAAAATAGCCCCATGTCTCGATTCACGAGGACACCAATCTCGAACATCCTCAAGCATTTCCACTCTCGAACCATCATCGAAGCCACATAAGATTTCCTACTAATCGCATCGGCTACCACATTTGCTTTGCCCGGATGGTACGAAATGGTGCAATCATAATCTTTAAAAGCTCCATCCACCTACGCTGACGGTTATCAATTCCTTTTGAGAGAAGAGGTATTTCAACTCTTGTGATCGGAAAAATCTCAAACATCGCTCCATATAGGTAATGCTTCCGCTTATGCAACGCAAAGACTATCGCAGCCAACTCCATATCATGAGTGGGGTAATTCTGTTCACTAGGGGTCAACTTCCTCGAAGCATAAGCGATTACTTTCCCATTTGGTAACGCAAGAATAGGAGCCGTAGTTAATCTCTTCTTTAATTCATCAAAGCTGTTTTGACATTTTTCCCTCCACACAAACGGTACATCCTTCCTGGTCAACTGGGTCATCGGAGTAGCAATCCTCAAAAACCCCTATAAACCTTCTGTAATACCCGCTAAACCCAGAAAACTTCTGATCTCGGTCACTGACTCGGGTCTCTTCAATCCACTATGGCTTCTATCTTTGAAGGATCCACAGAAATCCCATCCTTTTAAATAACATGACCCAGAAATGAAACCTTCTCGAGCCAAAATTCGCATTTACTAAACTTCGCAAACAACTGCTCCTCGCAAGAATGGATAAAACTGTCCTCAAGTGTTGCTCGTGCTCCTCTCGAGATTTAGAGTAGACAAGATGTCGTCGATGAAGATCACCACGAACGAATCAAGATAAGGATGGAAAACCCGTTCATCAATCCATAAGCACGGCAGGCGCGTTAGTCAACCCAAACGGCATAACCAAGAACTCATAATGACCATAGCGAGTGCGAAAAAAGCAGTCTTCGGAATATCCTCTGATCGAATCTTCAACTGATGGTACCCACTCCTCAAATCAAGTTTAGAAAACACCATGGACCCTTGAAGCTGATCAAATAATCATCAATGTGAGGTAGAGGATACTTGTTCTTCACTGTAACCTAATTCAATTCCGGTAATCAATACACAATCTCAAGAACCATCTTTCTTCCGCACAAACAAAACCGGTGCTCCCACGGAGAAACACTAGGCGGATAAACCCTCGATCAAGCAACTCTTGCAACTGAACCTTTAGTTCCTTCAACTCTGCGGGAGCCACCTATACGGTGCCTTTGAAATCGAGCCATACCCGGGCAAAAGGTCTATACAAAACTCTATCTCACGATCTGGAGGCATATCATATTCAGAAGAGAAAATATCAGGAAATTCTCTAACTACCCGAACACTCTCCAAACTAGGGATTCTTTTCTAGTATCAAGCACACTAGCCAAGTACCCCTCACACACGGTATAACAATCTCCTAGCTTTCACATAAGAAATGATACGAATATTTCCTACCCAAAGGCATAGCCTCAAAAACAATTTAGGCATATCAGGGATGGAAAAATTAACGACCTTTCTACGACAATCGACAGAAGCATGAAACTTGCTCAACCATCCATACCAACAATAACATCAAAGTTTTGAATAGGAAGGACTACCAAGTCCGCACACAAGACATGACCACAGATAAGCACATCACAAGCACGAAAGACTTATCAGTCACCAAACACTCTCCCATAGGAGTTGACACCTCTAACACATAGGGCACAGACTCAGATGCAACATTTAGTAAAGAAGCAAATTGCACAGAAATGTAAGAATGAGATGATCCTGGATCTACTAACGTACGCGAACTCACATTAGATATAAAAACAATACCTCCAATCACTGAGGGATCATCTGCCTTGATGCTGATTCATTGCAAACACTTTTCCTTGGACCTTGGCCTTTCCCGTAGCATCCCTTTTCTGACCCTGTGGAGCCCCAGCTCCTACCCCAGTCGGTTGACCTCTGAATCTCGGGCAATCCTTCGCAAAATGCCCAAACTGCCCACAGTTAATACATTTCCCCTGTTTCTTCCAACACTGTCTTCCGAGTGTCCTCCCCTTGGCAATATGACAGAGTCTCCTATTTTGGTTCCTTGGTTCCCGGCAGTAGTACCCGGGTTCCTTGGGACCTGTTGCCCTCTGGACTGGGATTGTCCCCCAAATTACCTCGGGTTATCTGAGTGGGATTGGGCTTGCTTTGCCTCCCTGCTTGATAGTGTTAGTTCCCTCGACCTTCTTCTTATGTCCTCTATATCCTGCTCGATCAAGTATGCACGGTCTACCGCATCCTGGAATGTCACAATCTCTGGGCTATAAGCTGAGTCCGAATAGAAGTCTTCAAACCCCGAATGAATCTTATAGCTTTCTGGCTCCTTTCAGTCCTCACAAGATAGTCACAATACCGGGCTAATTCTGTGAACTTAGCCGATACTGCGCTATAGACAACAAACCTTGCTCCAAGTTGAGAAGCTAGATCTCTTTTCGGTTTTGATCCACTACCGGAATAAAATGCTCTTTGAACTTCTGCACAAACGATTCCCACGCATACACTGTGTGAGTGTCATCCCAACTCACCTTGACTCCTTTCCACCAATGCTCGGCGGCCCCAACCAATTTATAAGCCGCAAACCGGACCCTATCCTCGTCCGTGGCACCCAAACACATCATAAATTTTCTCCATAGACTCAACCCATAGTTCGGCCTTCTTCACATCGGGCTCACCATCGACTCCCTTGGTTTTAATTTCAGAAATTGTTCCAACCCGTATCGCGGAGGTGGCACATGCTCCTTCTTGGCCCTTGGTCATGAATTGCCTTCAGGCCGCCTCAACATGCCTTGGAACATAGCACGGTCTCTCTTCCCGAAGATCATTCTGATTCTGAGTCCCACTAGAACCTTCACCCATTCTTCTTCTAGCCATTGGAAACAATTACCTGCATAAAACATCAACCGTTACTCACTCCGAACACAAGTACCCTCC
>JAOWBW010001872.1:0-108896 GCA_026119855.1 Campanula takesimana | reverse complement strand
ATTTTCTCACACGCTCATCGTTGTCTTAGGACATTGAGTCTTTCTTAGAGAAACTCTATGTAACACGGCAAGGTGCCTCTCTTAGAATTTTCCATACGGAATCTTCTAATGACCTTGTCAATGTATGTACTTTGGCTTAAACAAGTAGCCTCCTTGATCTATCTCTATAGATCTTAATGCCAAGAATATATGCGGCTTCACCCATATCTTTCATTGCAAAATACTTTCCTAACCAAGTCTTCACAGACTGAAGTGTAGGAATATCGTTTCCAATGAGCAATATGTCATCCACGTACAAAATAAGGAATAGCACTATGCTCCCACTAATCTTCTTGTATACACAAGGCTCATCTTCGTTCTTGATGAAACCAAACTCTTTGACCGATTCATCAAAACGGAGATTCCAACCTAAGAAGCTTGCTTCAATCCATAGATGGATCTCTGCAACTTGCATAACTTAGAATCTTGTTCAAAACCTTCTGGTTGTGTCATATACACATCCTCTTGGAGTTTTCCATTTAGGAAAGCAGTTTTGACGTCCATCTGCCATATTTCATTGTCATGATATGCGGCAATGGCAAGCAAAATTCTTATAGACTTGATCATTGCTACGGGTGAAAAGGTCTCATCATAGTCATACCATGAACTTGCCTATAACCTTTCGCTACAAGTCTAGCTTTGTAAGTATGCACCTTCCCATCCATGTCAGTCTTCTTCTTGAAGACCCATTTGCATCCTATGGTGTTTACACCTTCGGGTGCATCAATCAAATTCCAAACTTGATTGTCTTGCATGGATTGCAAATTCGGATTCCATGGCTCCAAGCCACTTATCCGAATCAGGAGAAGACATCGCCTCTTGGTAGGTTGACGGTTCATCATTCTCAATGATTTCTACCTCATTACTATCCGTTACGAGAAATCCATATCTCTCGGGCTCGGATCGTAACCTACCTGGATCTGCGAGTTACTTGTGTATTTTGAACGGTTCCACAACTCCTTGTGGTTCTTGTTCAACTATTGGTTCAATGTTATTTTCTGGGTCTCGAATTTCTTCAAGATTATTTACCTCCCACTGATTTCTTTGGAGAGAAACTCTTTCTCTAGAAAGACACCAGTTCGGGCAACAAACACTTTGTTGTCCTCACGGTTGTAAAAGTATATATCCTCTAGTTTCCTTAGGATATCCCACGAAAATACATTTATCAGATTTTGTGTGCAAGTTTGTCTGAGACAAGTCTTTTGACAAAAGCTTCATAACCCAAATCTTCATGAAAGACAGACAAGGCTTCTTTCCGCTCCACATCTCATATGGAGTCTTTTGAACCGATTTAGCAAATACAACATAATGAATAAAGGAAATAGCAATTAAAATTTTTAAGAAACCCAAAGCCATGGATCCGTTCATATGATTAAATCAAATACAACATAATGAATAAAGGAAAAAACTACCCTTGATGGCTATCAAATTTCTCTTGGTGTTTGGTGGAGATTTGAAGACTGATCACGATCACAAAGCTTGAACACGAACTTTGAAGATGATGATTTTCACCCTCTAGCGGTATCCACACTTCGAACGAATATCAAAGGAACTTCTTTGATCTTGGTTGCTAGACCAATATTATGAAACACACTTTCACAATTTAATAAAGAACTATATGGAATTTATTTGTGAATTATTTTGTTCCTCAATCAAGGATATCTTAGAACAAAATAAATTCTCTCTCAAACACTTTGGAGACTCACAAAAAGCTATATCTGAGGTTCTGGCCGAAATCATCCTTTTATACACAAGCAAGACCTATTCCAAATAGGAACCTTGTGTCAAAAGACATTCCAAATCGAATTAGGAAAGTGCCAGCCGACAGTACTGTGCGGCCGCCCAGAATACACTGTGCGGTCGCACATTTATCTGAAACAAACTGGTACAAAATTGGGCTAAGTGTGCGGCCGCCCAGTCCACACTGTGCGGTCGCCCACTTCCCCAGAATGTCCAGAATTTCCAAAATTCCAATTTAGTCCTTTTAAAGATTTCGTTCTATTGTGTGTGACCCTCTAGGATTATACTAAGTTAGCAATGGTTTCAAACATGAAACCACAAGATATGATTAGGTTCTAGCAAACCGTCACACCTACCCAAATAGTATAACTAGATACAAGTTCGCATTCCTTTAGAATATGTCACAATCCCTTTGTCCACGATGTCATTGAACACAGTCATGGTCAAACAGTCAACTTGTTTTGTTCAATACTTTTTCGATTCCGAATATGTTGATAATTCAAATGCTTTGATCCAATCAATCCATTTGAGTCCGGCCGAACATTTCATCAACATCATTCCTTCGAGGGGCCCAAGCTTGACATCTCTCGTGGAGGGACAAATCCATTTAGTTTATTATTCTTCCCAACGGGAATCCGATTATGCCAATCATACCCTTTATAACTACCGTGTTAAGGTATCGTTTGAATATGTCAAACACAATGTTCATCAAGTGGAAGACTATAATAACATCATGTCTAAGGATTCAAATGATATAACTAATATGAGATGTATGTTCGACATAGACCATGACATAAATCTCATACAGCGGGTCATGTCCAGTACCTTGTTCCAAACAAGTACCCATAAATCTAACATGATCATCCCATGATCATTTAGCCTTTATACTATGCTAATAAGTACTAGGGACGGAGATTATTATAAGTAAAATGAAAAACAATATATAATCAAAGACATCTATATTATTGATATGAAATAAATGATAACAATTACAACGTTTATTAAACGTGCCTAGGGCACCACTGCCAACAATAAACACTCCACCACGGGTTGCTTTTCATATTGTTGTGGTGGTTTAAAAATATGGCTCAAAATCGGGTCATAGACACCCTCTCCCTTCATCATTTAAATACCAAATCAGGGTTGAAGGTTGCTCGTCCGACTGTGGTGGTGGTGGTCGATTATTCACATAATTTGTCTCACAAGTGGGATTATAAACTATATCATCATTGCTCCAAACCATGTCTGAATGATTTCCCATCCTTGATTAAAAGAGTTAGGAAAATAGTTATATTGTTGTTGCCATGGTTGGCGAAACTCCTTTCTTAAACTTGTGGAACATACTCAGGAAAATAGGTCATAGATGGACAATAATTAGTAGCATGAGAATAACACCAATTAGCACATTTTTCTTGTACCAAATTTAACTTTGCAATCCAATGTCTAAATTCTTAGATAAGATGTCTATTTGTCGTTAAATTCTTGTCTCCCAAATTCATCATTGGTATTTATTCCATACATCCCTTTAGAGTAGCTCTCACAATTTTTTTTTACTATTACACTAAGCGAAAATAATAAGAAAATTTTTTACACTAACTATACAAACTTGTTAACCTAATCAAGTCTCCGACAACGGTGCCAAAAACTTGATGGAGAAAATCTCCCTCTAATTAAATTACCTGCAAGTGTACTAGTTACCGATGTAGTAGTATGCACAAGCAATGGTCGAATCCACAGAGACTTGATTGGAAAACAAGAATGTTTAAAAACAGAAAAGTAAATAAAGATGTTTTTGATTTGATTATTTATAACTACTAAAACTAAATTAAAATTAAACTAAGAAAATAAATAAAGGCAAGATTAACGAATAGATTCACGAATTGAGTTCACAAATACTTTCACTCTATGCGACGTTCATAATAACAAGATCAATATCTTTCTTGGGTTCGTTCACTTTAGTAAGAATTGGGACAGTTCGGTTGCCGGATTGCAATCCTATTATTTCCTTTATATTATACTTTTCTTCTAGGTCTATACAATATGCAAGAAATTCATGAAGCACTTAAGAACATATGAACCTAAATCCTTTTGACTTTCACTAGGGCCTCAATTGAATTTAATCATCAAAATAGTGGTCAACGTATAATCACCCACGCTAGTGTAGTAATATATACCCAATAATTTTAGAGCCAATTTATATCTTAACATATAATTGAAACTAAAGAATTAGTCACGAAGAATATTTTAATGAACAAGAATTAAATCGAATGGAAGAATTAAATCTATTGCATAAAGATCTAGTATTTGTTACTACCAATCTATGAATCTAAGAACTTAGCTACTCATAAAATCAAGAACAAAGAATAAATTAAAGAACATTAAAACCTGGATTAAATGATGAATCCTTGATTACAATCCTTGAATCTTGAATGAAACATGTATAAAATAAAGTGGATGGAGTGTTAAATTTATACTAGGGTTAAGGAGGTGTAAAAATATAAAAAAAAACCTAGGATTCCTTGTTGAAAAAGGATAAATAAAGTTGTTGGCCGGAATTTCCCCAGGAGCCCTGGGATTTTTGAGTTTCCAGAAAAGCCCTCCAAAAATTCCAAAAGGTCCTCCAGAAATTCCAGAAAAGCCCCTAAAAAATTCCCCTAAGGTCCCTGGGCAAGTGGGTGCTTACTAGAGGGCAAGTGGGCGCCTACTATTGTAAAAAGCTACTGTATTTTCTGCCCAGACAGCAAATGGGCGCTTGCTTTTGAGCAAGCGGACGCTTGGTACTTCGCTGATTATCGCGCAATCTTCCGGAGGCCATAACTTCTTCATACGAACTTCGATTTGGACGTGTAAACTATCGTTGGAAAGATATTTTCGAGTACTATACAATGAAATTGATTAATCAGAGGTCACATCCCTTTATATTTATGTTATGTTCCTTTCTTTATCCTTCCTTTTCACATTTTAACGCCAATGAATCCATACATTCTTCCGCTCCTTCCCTATACTCATAAACACTCCAAAAACAATCAAAACACCTAAGGTTAAGCATCTAATAAGTCATAGAAGTATATGATTTGGATGGGTGAAAACACATCCATCAAATAAATAGGGAAGTGTTAAGGTATTGACTCTCCAAACAAACAGATCGCAAGAAATAATGGCACACACAACAAGCAAATAAGAACGATAAAACCAAAGAAAAATATAAAAGAACACAAGAAATTATTTACCCAGTTCTTGAATTCGATTGACTACGTCTTGGGCCACTACCAAGCCATGATCTTGCGCTATGATATGTTAATATACCGTTACAACAAGTTTAGGGTGGAACTTTGCTTATATACTGACTCTAGAATAAGTCCAAACTCTAGACAAAATAAAATTACAGAAAATCTACCTTTTGACACAGCCCAGGGGTTGCTTGGCCGAGTGCCTAGCCTTCCACGGCCGTGCACCCCAAATTTTCAGAAAACCCAAGATATTGTGATCCCTCTTCCCGCGCCTTCTTGCTTTGCACGGGAGAGGCACCAGACCTTCACGGCTGTGCGACGTCTGTTTGACGTCTGTTTGACGTCTGTTCGACGTCTGTTCGACCTCTTTTGCTGTTTTCTTCTCTTTTGCTCACTAGTTTCAGTTAATTCTCTATTCCAATTGGAAGTAGATGAATCCCTTTAAGAAAGCGAATCTTGCCAATTTGGGTCTCTTAATCAGCTTAAAATCCTTTTTATGTGTAACTTATTTCATGGAGACCCTGGTATATTGTGGGCCATGCGTCTTGCTCCATTCGAGCTTGGGCCTAGCCTGACAAGTGGTCCTAGTCACCTTATTATTCTTAGCTCTTGGTTGGTTGTTCTTTATACCGAGCTCATGCTAGGTGATGTTCCCACGTGTTCTCTACCAAGCTCATGCAAGGTGTTGCTGTGATGTACGTTGATCCAAATTTCTTACTCGGGATATTCCGTTCTCATGCGAGGTGTCGCTATGATGTAGGTTGACCCAAATGTCTTAATCGGGTTATTTTTTTACACAATAGTAACTTTAGTAATCATGTTTTAAGATTATTTGGGTTCGTATTGTTGGAGATTATGCCCTAGGCCCTTGAAAAAAGGCCGTATGTTATATCATGTTCTAATTTGTTATAGAGATAATAACTTGGATTATTATATGTTTTGCATGTTTCTTATAATAATCACCGTCCCTAGTACTTATGAAGAACTAGTATAAGTTTAATTGATTATCATGTGATGATCATGTGTATGGGATACAAATTAAACTTATGTGTACTTGTTGGTGAACAATTACTGGACTTGACCCACTATGAGATTTATGTCATGGTCAAAATATCATAATTAAATCTCATTTAGTTATATCATTGGAATCCTTATACCTGAGATTATCATCGTCATCCACATGATGAACGTTGTGTTTGACGTATTCAAACGCTACCTTAACCAGGTAGTTATAAAGGCTACGATTGACACAATCAGATTCTTGTAGGGAAGAATGATAAGTCAAGATGGGATGTTGTCCCTCTTTATCTCAAAGAGAGATATCAAGCTTGGCCACTCGAGAGTAAGATTGATTATAGTGCATGGCCATGCCCAAATGAATTGATGTGATCAATGTCATTTGCTCATATCAATCTACTCGGAATCGAGAAAGCATTGGGAACTTAAGTTGACTTAGACCGTGTCTTATGCTCAATATGATATCGCGTGACAAAAGGATCATGCTATTGTTGACACCCCGATCTCGCACCCCTTAAACCAAACCCTAATTTGGTCTAAACGCGATAATCGGCCTAAAAGCCTAGATTTGGCGGTTCGGGAATACTGACCATCTTATCGGTGCTTCAGATGGAAAAACCGAGTCCGAATTCATGATCAGGACTCAAAACCGAGCAAATAGGTGTATTCTCTGAAAATCGAGCGTCGAGACCCCACGGCGGGCCCCACACCCTTAGAAAGCCTTTTATCGGACATCCTTTGCATTTAAAATTATATTTATGATATTCCTTGTTAATATATTCTAGATATATCACTATGACCAGAAAATTACAACGAGGAACTTTCATTTTGGAGGCACGGACAACCGGATCACCGTTGCGCGCACGCCGGAGCAGTTCAGAACATTATGAAACGAGGAAACGGAGCTGGGAATAATGCAAAGTCACTATGTATGGCTAACAAAACGTGGCTACTTTCTGTGTTCTCAAAAGGATGAGTCATATTAGAAGGACCAATGGCGAAACGACACGTGGCAAGCAAGATTGACTCAGCATTTTCAAAAGCCACCAGACGGCTCTCCCCTAACCGTACGGCTATGGAGGAGCTGTACGGCTGCTTCCAGCTGCTCCACCAGATTGTTGCTTCCTCCTTGGTTTTTCACATGTTCGCCACCATTGCTTTCAACTAAAACCTTCATGGCGAAGTAAGACTGATGGCCACCCCCTCCCACTCACCTTAAGGGCATTTTGGTCCTAAAAAACCACCTCCCTCTTCCATATACTCCCGCATATTGATCAAAGAAAGGTGTAAATACCCCAATCTGAATTTGACCAACTTAGAGGAATTCTAGGCACCATTCAGGGATAAACTGATAGGCCAAGACCTCACTAAGACAAAATATGGACACAAGGACTGTTTTGGAATTAAAAGATTGAAAAATCCAGAAGGTCGCCAACATGATCCGTACGGCTACTTTGGGCACTATCAGCCCCTATAAATTGAACCCCTTGCTGATCATTCCAGAGGGGGGAGAAACTATTATTGTTAGTGTTACTTTGCTAAAATTGCTCTAGAGAGTGTTTTGAGAGTGAAAGAGAAAGGAAGATTGGCCTAACTAAACATAGGTGAAGCCACCTTCTCCCCATCATTCTCTTCATCTTATCTCTTTTGTTTGTTCATATTATTGTTGTTCATCTCTTAATTCTTGCAAGTCTTGTCCATTCAAGCAACTTAATTTCACTGCAAGTCTTGTCCTTCAAGCACTTTAATCTTAATCTTATTGCAAGTCTTGTCCTTCAAGCACTTTAATCTTAATCTTATTGCAAGTCTTGTCCTTCAAGCACTTTAATCTTAATCTTATTGCAAGTCTTGTCCTTCAAGCACTATATATATATATATTGTTATACATTATGGTCCAAACCATGGATGATTCAAGGTGCCCTTCACACTTTGTGTAAAAGTGGTTCTAACCTAAGGATGATCATGGTTTGTTGAATTTCTCACTTATAACAAATTAATGATCTATTTTAATGAAAAATGCACATTGGTTGATTATGTTGTTCATTGGTAGCAAGGATGGTCATTTGGATGATAAAGTTTCAATCTTTATCATCCAAACATTGATCTAGCTTCAAAATCCCCTTTGGGGTCATAAAGATCAAATCTTTATGTCAAATAATGTTGTCCCAAGGTTGTATTTGGCTTAAGGATCCACTCTAGTGGTGAAAGTCCAAATCTTTATGTTGATTTTGTTTTGATTTGGCAATGATAATCATGTGTCATCTTACCCTTTTGATTTAGCTTTGAAATCCCATTTTGGGTCATAAAGATTGAATCTTTATGCAATAATTTGGTCCCTAAGAGGTTAATAATGTATAAAAATGTCATCTTGATGATAAAGTTTCCATCTTTAATCATCAAATGGTCATTTTGTCTCATTTGGCCATGTTCATCACCTTTGTGTGATTTTCTCCAATGATTGCTTTGATCACACCTAAATACTCGTTTTTGGGTTCAATTGATGATCATTAGGCATAGGAATGATTTTGTTTAAGTTTGTTGTGTTGAAATAAAACTGGAATCAGAACTGTTTAAGTCCAGTTTCAACAGAATGCTCTGTTTCTGCCTGGAACTGGACTGTTTCTGAACAAACTGTAAAAATTCCAAGGAAGATCATCCCATCCGTACGGATGGTTTGGGTCAGAGGGAAAATGACCTTTTTGCCCCTTGTTCTGTTGTTTCTTGTGCAAATAAAACCTTCTTTTTCAGTTAAAATTGATAAACAGTCAAAAACAGAGATTTTCCGTTAAAACACACACACACACATGCACTTTTGTTAATTAACAAGGGAGACTCGGTTTTAACCGAGGCGGCTTAGGTGACGTAAAACTCTTCCCAAGCCGTAACCTGAACTCCGAACCTTTTGTCTCTAACCTTTTTCATTTTGTTTGGTTTAAAATTAACAAAGTGTGGCGACTCCATTAAATTGTGACATTGTGTTTGGAACCATCCCAGATTTGGACACGTGTTGACCTCATCACGGGGCGGGATCCTTACAGTGGCAACTCCGCTGGGGAAAAGTTTGTCTCCGCACTTCTTTCTAGAAGATCCGGGGGCATTCTTGCGTGGGTCAAACTCCCGCCCCCGTTAGTTGACCTTGTGAATGCTTTTGTGTGTTTCATGTTTCTGTTTGAACTTTTTTGGGTGGATCTGTTCTGGAAATGCAATAAACTGGGGCTTGGTGATCAGAAGTTGGAAAAACTGGAAAAAATCTCAACCCTCTTGTCTTAGCCGTACGACTACTTTTGGTAGGGGGTCAGAATGTTGCAATTTAACCATTTTGTGCAGGAAGCAACACTCTGAACACCCCCTTTGCTTCTGCTTGTCCAGGTTCCAAATTTACAGTCTTATTTGTGCACATTACCTCCTTTTCTTTGGCCAAAACTTGGTTCTTAAAGCTTGGTTATGCACAATCTTTTGGGAAAATAAAATAGGTTTTCAAAGCCTCATTGCGCATAACCCTTCTTGAAAAATTTCTTTGTTTTCAAAACCCTCTTTTTGTTGTGCACAACTTGATTTGTACAAATGGCTTTCAAATGAATTGCTATTCTTGTAAAAATGTTTGGTTTTCAAAAATTCTTAGTTGTGCACAATTGTTACATGTACAAAGTTTTGGTCCTCACTTGTTCATATTCTTTGATTGATTGCTTGTATAAATTGCTTATTCCATGCTTGTCCATATTTGTTCATATCTTGCTCAGGTCTTGTTCATAATATTGAAAAACGGATTGAAAATTTCTATTTTTGACTCAAAAGGGAATATAGAATGACTTCACACAACGCGCACTTGACCTTGCACGTTCCAAATACCCTTTAAACCCGGGATGGATGCCAGATGCAGATCGATTGGCGCTCTTGTTCCCTTCGAGCGCGCACGGGTCCATTCCACCTCCCCTTCCGAGCCGAGTCAACCACACTTGTCCGTGACACACAAATACCGTGACTTCGGTTGGTTTTTGGTCTAGCTCACGTTGCCACATCCTTAATGCGTGTCTAAGGTTAATCATGGCCAAGTTAGTGCCCGAGTCATGACTCCTTGTGAAAGCAAGTGTGACCATGGTCAACTTTGACCCGGTCCTTGACTTACGCGTTAATGTTGACCGTAATTAACCTAAGTCATGTATTAAGGATAGGGTGACACCGTGTTGTCAAGCCCTAATGAATTGTCCATACTAATCATCCTTAATCCCAAGGATAAGGTTCGAGAGCCCTCATCAAAGATGAGGTTATCCCGGAAGTCCCTTAAGTCCCTAAGACGAATCTCGACCTTAACCAGGGCTTAATCATGATTGGAATGGCTCACGTATTGGGAATCTTGCGACGCACTAGACACTAGGTTCGTTAATTTCGGCCGATGGAAGCCGCTTGCCCTATAGGACCCTCGCCCGGGACAGTCCATCCTTGGGAGTGTGCAAGGCAGGTGAAAAACGAGGGGTCTATAGGCGTAGTGATGGCCTCCACTGATCCATGATATAGAATAGTTGCGAAAAATAAGAGGAATCTTTTCCAACCATTTAGGAATAAAAACGCCTTTTAAGTAAACTTGAATGATTTATTAATTGCGCGATGCGTGAATTTGCTCTGTTTTTTCTTCTTGTCTTTGACACATTGCATTCTCTTGCTAATAAGCGTAATTTCGTTAAGTCTTTGGATGGATCCATGTTATCCTCCAAGACCTCCGTTAAGTCCAGTTAAGTCTTTGGACGGATCTCTGTTATCCTCAAAGACCCTAGGCGTTGTCCCCTAGGTCCCCGTTAAGATTCCCGTCAAAACCTTAGGCGTTGTCCCCTAGGTCCCCGTTAAGATTCCCGTCAAGACCTTAAGCGTTGTCCCCTAGGTCCCCGTTAAGATTCCCATCAAAACATTAAGCGTTGTCCCCTAGGTCCCCGTTAAGATTCCCGTCAAGACCTTAAGCGTTGTCCCCTAGGTCCCCGTTAAGATTCCCATCAAAACATTAGGCGTTTTCCCCTAGGTCCCCGTTATGATTCCCACTAAACCCCTAGGAATAGTCCCCTAGGAAGTCAAGTCTTGGAAGGATCCCCCCTTTATCCTCCCAGAATGCCAGTCAAGTCTTTGAATGGATCCCCGTTGCCATCCAAGAAGTCTGTTACAACCTTGTAAGTAGACCCCCGTTTGAATCTCAAATGGATTTAAGATCCCATTTGATCCCGTCCACCTTTCACCCCAACGGTCATTTCCCATCAGTAGCATGAGCATTCGCCCAATGTTTACCCGAGCCTAAGTTGCATTCTTTCTCTGCCGCAGCAAGAATGAAGTGGAGAAGAGCACCGTGTCACCGCCTGTCCAGCATTGAGTCTGACAGTTCCTCAATCGCTACAACACCTCCACTCCGGTACCTCGGAACGACCAGCTCAGAGGAAAGCAGTTGGGGAAGTGATACCGCAGATGATCAGACCAGTCCAACCAAAGAAAAGTTGCTCCTGTTGGGTTTCGTAACAACATGCGCAGCGGAAGATAGCATTTAAAATTTAATAGAAACCCAAAGCCCATAGATCCATTCATATGATTAAGTCAAATACAAAAATATGAATACTAGAAAAACTAACCCTTGATGACTTTGAATTTGCAACCTTGAATTCGATAGAAGCTTGAAATCTTGATCACGAACAAAGCAAGAAACACGAACTTTGAAGATGATAAATTTCATCCTCTAGCGGTATCCACACGTGAACGAATATCAAGAAACTTGATCTTGGTTGCTAGACCAAATTATGAAACACGTTTTCATAATTAAATATGAACTATATGGAATTTTCTTTATGTATAATTTTGTTCTTCAATATAGGATTTCTTAGAACAAAATAAAACCCTCTCAAACTCTTTGGAGGCTTTTACAAACATTAGATCTGAGTGCTGGCCGAATTTGACCTTTTATACACAAATATAACCTATTCCAAATAGGAAACTTGTGTCAAAATCCATCCAAAATTCGATTCCTAATCAAATTAGGAAACCAGCCCCGACAGTCACTGTGCGGCCGCCCAAACCGAGGCGTGCGGCCGCCCGGTTCCATGTGCGGTCGCCCAGTTGTTCCGTGCGGTCGTCCAAGGCAGTCAGTAGGCCAGAAAATCCGATTTTCCAATATTTCCAATATAGTCCTTATTTAGGATTCGTTCTATTGTGTGTGACCCTCTAGGATTATACTAAGTTGGCAATGGGTTCAAACATGAAACCATAAGATATGATTAGGTTCTAGCAAACCGTCATACCTACCCAAATAGAATAACTAGATACAAGTTCGCATTCCTTTAGAACATCTCCCTTTGTCCACGATGTCATTGAACACAAGTCATGGTCAATAAGTCAACTTGTATTGTTCAATACTTTCTAGATTCCGAATATGTTGATAATCCAAATGACATTGATCCAATCAATCCATTTGAGTTTGGCCAAACATTTCATCAACATCATTCCTTCGAGGGGCCCAAGCTTGACATCTCTCCGAAGAGGGACAAATCCATTTAGCTTATTATTCTTCCCTACGTGAATCCGATTATGCCAATCATACCCTTTATAACTACCGTGTTAAGGCAGCGTTTGAATATGTCAAACATAATCTTCATCAAGTGGAAGACTATAATAACTTTATGTCTAAGGATTCAAATGACATAACTAATATGAGATTTATATATGACATAGACCATGACATAAATCTCATACCGCGGGTCATGTCCAGTACCTTGTTCCAAACAAGTACCCATAAATCTAACATGATCATCCCATGATCATTTAGCCTTTATACTAGTGCTTAACAAGCTCTAGGGATGGAGATTATTATAAGCAAACACGAGCCATAATAACAATCTTATTATCTCTTTATCATTATGAATAAAATGATAACTTATACAACGTTTAACAAACGTGCCTAGGGCACCAACACCAACAATCTCCCACTTTCCCTAGGCCCAATTTCCTAGGTATCCAATACCCATGGACCTAACATGACCATCATGTTTAGCTTTATGGAAGTCCCATTGTTTAGCGTGTCTGTAACGTTATCATTAGTAGGTACTTTGCATATATGTACGTCTCCCTTATCAACGATTTCTCGAACGATAAGAGAATGCCCAAGTATGTGTTTGGATTTAGGATGTGCCCATGGTTCCTTTGCTTGATCAATAGCATGACTATTATTGATAATAAAGTCTATTTGATTAGCAATGCTAGGAACCATCTTAAGTTCACCCATGAACTTCTTAATCCAAACAACTTCCTTTGCAGCATCCTATGCAGCGATATACTTAGTTTTAGTCATAGAATTTAGTGACTGTACTCTGCTTGGAACCATTCCAACTTACAGCTTCACCATTAGTTATAAAACTCGATTGCGATTTTTCTATTATCTTTATCAGTTTGGAAGCATGCATCCGTGTACCCATATACGACGAGATCATCTTCCATCCCTCCATAGATCAAAACAAATCTTTAGTCCTTCTAAAGTGCTTTAAGAATTGTTTCACAGCCATCCAGTGACTCTCACAGGTTGTCGGATTAATATCTACTCGTCATGCTCCAAGCATTAGATATATCCGGCTTAGTACTTATCATGGTATGATGGATCCAATTGTCGAAGCAAATGGCATCCCACTCATTTTCTCATGCTCATCTTTTGTCTTAGGACATTGAGTCTTGCTTAGAAAAACTCCATGTATTATTGGCAACAGTCCTCTCCTAGAATTTCCATGCGGAACCTTCTAATGACCTTGTCAATGTGTGTACATTGGCTTTAAACCATTTAGCTTCCTTGATCTATCTCTATAGATCTTAATGCCAATGACTTATGCGGCTTCATCCATATTCTTCATTGCGAATCACTTTCTTAACCAAATCTTTACAGATTAAAGTGTAGGAATGTCGTTTCCAATGAGAAATATGTCATCCACATATTAGATAAGGAATAGCACCATGCTCCCACTAATCTTCTTGTATATACAAGATTCATCTTCGTTCTTGATCAAGACAAACTCTATGACTTATCAAAACGGAGATTCCAACTCCCAAAGCTTGCTTCAATCCATCCAATGAATCTTCGCAACTTTCATACCTTTTAGAATTTTCTTGACTATCGAAACCTTTAGGTTGTATCCAATACATCCTTAAGTGAGTTCCCGTTGAGGAACACTTGTTTTGACATCATTTTGTCAAATTTCATATTCCAAATATGAACATGTAACTATAAAATTTTAATAAGTTTCTTGCTACCCATGTATGTTTTCTCCAAGAAGACTCATTCCTCTCCTTTGGTTTTTACGCCTTAGGTTAGAATGATCAAGTTCCAAACTTGATTATTATACATGAATTGCCTTTTAGATGTTATGGCTCCAAGCCATTAATCTAAATGTGGAGTTGATATTGCATCTTTGATAGGTGGTAAATACTTCATTCTAAATGAACTTTACTTCAATACTTTCTATTTCGAAATATCCAATATTTCTTCTAATAGATTGTATTTTGTCATATGTGCAAGTACTTGTATATCTTGAACGGATTTTTTTTACGACTCCTTGTGAAAACTTGTTCAATTTCCATCTTAGGTTAAAATATATATTTTCTAGGTCTCGAACCATTCGAGATACATTTTACTCCCACTGATTCTTTTAGAGATAAACCTTTTATCTAGAAAAGTATCATCAAAAGTAACAAACCATTTGTTTCTTATGAGTAAAATTTTATCCTCAAGTTTCCTTAGGATATCCCATGAAAATATATTTATTAGATTTAAATGTGAGTGTGTCCCAGACAGCTCCTTTCCAAAAGGTCTCATCATCTTAAATCTTTATGAAAGACAAACTGAGTTTTCTTTCACCATTTAACCTCTTTTGATGGAACTCAAATTAGTGTAGTTATAGGGGTTTGTAATACATAACCCCAAAATTAATAATGGAAGATCAATTTGACTTTATCATCTAATGAACCATATCCAATAAGGTTCTTGTACTTCCACGTAGACACATCATTTAGAATGGTGTTCTTAGTGAAGTTAATTGTGAAACTATTTCACAATTTTGACGATGACTGTCAAATTCTTGATTAAATTATTCATCATCATGATCCAATCAGAATCTTTGAATAGTTTTACCAAGTATACCCAAAAATTCTCTTTTAGCATTGCTTCTTAATGCACCATATACATCAAAATGTATTAGGTTGACTAAGATATTAGCTTTTTACCAATCATAGTAAAAGATGTATTGGTCCAAGTAAATAAGTTTGCATAAATAATATGATTGCAAATCATATGACTTTAAAACTCCGTCCCATGGAATTTTAGATATGCATTTCTCATTTATTTGATCAAAACAATAATGCATAAATAATTTTAATTATTTATGTTATAGTCTTTATTATTTTGTTCTTCAAGATTTAGGATATAAGATTTTTTTGTATGATAACACAATGAAGTAAATCATAATAAATAAAGCGCTTTTTTTTATTTCAAATAAGAAATTAATATCCTTCATTATCTTATAACAAAATAATGTTTTCTACTTCATCAGTAAAGTCACTCTACAAGTGTTCTTCGAACAATGTTGCAACCATTGCATCATTACTGTTTGTAGATAAAACTTTACTATAAGTAGCCTTTCATCTTACTAATTATTCTGGTATCCAATACCCAATAATTAAATTTAGAAAGAATAATTTATAACATAAAATTCTCAAGTGGTAGTCCCACTACCATTCCTTTTATTGATCATCCAGAATTTTGACTACAATTCTAAATGGTCAATCCAATTGCCATATTACCAAATTGCATAAATTTAGAGTTATTATTATAACCATAATTATTTCCTTTAGGTTTGACAACTCTTGTCTTACCTTTTGACTACAATTTTAAATGGTCAATCCAATTGCCATTTTACCAAATTGCATCAATTATAGTTTTAGGTTTTGACAACCCTTGTCTTACCTTTCTTTTGGCATTTGACCCTTTTCCATTATGAACCATGAGCTCTAGAGAACCATTCTCCAATATCTTTATATTCGCAGTTTCTCAGCATGTTAATGCAACTCGAATAAGTTCTTATTCATTTTAAGCATGTTATAGTCCATCACTAAGTGATCATAACATTTAAACAATGAATCAAGAATGAGATCCATGGCTTGCTCCAATCCAATTGGACAACCAAGTTTCTCAAGATGCTCTACGTAGCCTTTATCTTAAGCATGTGAAGTTCCATTCTTTGCCCTTTACTCATTTTGCAATGAGTGAATGCAATAATGGTTTTATACCTTTCTTGCTTAGATTGCTCTTTGAAACATGTAACTCAACTCCACGCCTATCTAATAGGCTTCCACAAGTTCCAAACTTTGTTGGAGTTTAAGAGCACATAATCGTGAGCATAAGACAACTCACACTCCTAGAATCATACTCATGATTCTTGTGATTGTCTATTCCGGCTTTTAGGTTCTTTTAGGAATAGGCTCATCAAGAATGTACAACCCATCTTCTTGCCTTAGAACGATTCTTAGGCTTAGAATCCAATACATGAAGTTTGTACCATTCTCTTAAGCTTATCATTATCAAGGATTAATCGCAATGATTTTAGTTGTCATCTACAACTCATGCAAAATTTCCAAAATTTTACAAGTACCAGTCTCATTAAAGAGATAAATAATGTATTTTCCAAAAATACTCCCACTAAATTATATAACCTTCTTATACATCCAATGTATAATATAATTTAAATGGGCTAAGATCCAACTTTAATTTAATTTCAAGTACGCTTTGGCGCACTGCACAAAATTAAATTAATTAGGTAGACAACCCTGTCAATCATATCCCATATGACTCTTAGATCCTTTTCTGAGATTCTTTTAAATTGGGCTAAGATCCAACTTTAATTTAATCTTGAGTCCGCTTTGGCGGACCGCTCAAAATCAAATTAATTAGGTAGACAATTTCTTGTCAATCATATCCAATATGATTCTTAGTGATCCAATTTCAAAAGCATGTTTAATCTCATCTTTGCCTAGGCCCAAAACTGTTTTGACGCCTAATTAAGTCCAACCATTTTAAACGCATAGGAAACTCTTATTCACTCATCTTGCTCATACAAAGATAAAATCAATGCACCTCGCTTTGGCGAGCCCACATGAAAATACCCGTGTACTTACAAGTGTTTTAATCATGGCATGGAAAAAAGGACTTAAATCTTTCTTGAAGGTTCATCACATATATCATACAATACATTTATGAGCACATAAGATAAACATGTTACGCATCAAGTTTAGCCACTAAATTAATCTCCATTAATTTAAACACAATATTTATGTGTCATTAGTTTCTCTATAATTATGAGGATGAGACCTTTTTCAACTTTGGTCGTTATTTCCAAATCAAGACAACAAGAAGTGCGGTCGAACTAAGCCATTTGGCAACCACAATCCCGCACTAATTCAAGAAACCAAGAAAGTAGTCCATATGGCCGAAACTAAGCAATAGATGGTCTCGATGAACGTAGGCCAATTGCATCCACAATTCCACATGGATCTCCAATCTTTGAATCAAGAACTTTGTTTCTCAATTTTAGCAATTATGAACTCTTCATAATTCTAACTTCGTTTTATCTTTGAAACTTTGATTGCGATCAAGTTTGGGAAACACAATCTCGTTAAACGCAGATTAGCTATCCAAACCTTGAACCAATCTTGGAATCACAAGACTAAAACAAATAGGAAAATCAAACCCCAAGATCCACACCCAAACCAACTACCCAAAACCCATTCCAGATCAGCAGGTCTGGCCTGGTTTTGTTACTGGTTCGGTTGGACCTCTCGAAAATTCCAAATTCATATTTTCACCAAAATCAAAACAGAAACCTGGTACTGTGCGGCCGCCCAGAAGGCACTGTGCGGTCGCCCAAAAGTGTGCGGCCGCACACATGATTCTGTGCGGTCGCCCAAGTTGATCAGAAGGAACTTTTAAGTTTCGAAAATTTGTCTCAAAATTGTTTTTCCCCGATTATTAAAACCATGATCCAATCAGAATTAATAATCAAACAATTCAGAATCCATCATAATATTTATTGTGATTGAATCGTGCGATTAAAGTTGTAAAACAATAAACCACATAAAATCACATAACACATAAACATCATATAATCCAATATTCATATCATGCTAGGCACATAAACAATTTATATACACATAACATGATCTAGTATTGAAATAATCAACATGAACAGGGCTCTGATACCACTGTTGGGTTTCGTAGCAACATGCGCAGCGGAAGATAGCATTTAAAATTTAATAGAAACCCAAAGCCCATAGATCCATTCATATGATTAAGTCAAATACAACAATATGAATACTAGAAAAACTAACCCTTGATGACTTTGAATTTGCAACCTTGAATTCGATAGAAGCTTGAAATCTTGATCACGAACAAAGCAAGAAACACAAACTTTGAAGATGATAAATTTCATCCTCTAGCGGTATCCACACGCGAACGAATATCAAGAAACTTGATCTTGGTTGCTAGACCAAATTATGAAACACGTTTTCATAATTAAATATGAACTATATGGAATTTTCTTTGTGTATAATTTTGTTCTTCAATCTAGGATTTCTTAGAACAAAATAAAACCCTCTCAAACTCTTTGGAGGCTTTTACAAACATTAGATCTGAGTGCTGGCCGAATTTGACCTTTTATACACAAATATGACCTATTCCAAATAGGAAACTTGTGTCAAAATGCGTCAAAAATTCGATTCCTAATCAAATTAGGAAACCAGCCCCGACAGTCACTGTGCGGCCACCCAAACCGAGGCGTGCGGCCGCCCGGTTCCATGTGCGGTCGCCCAGTTGTTCCGTGCGGTCGCCCAAGGCAGTCAGTAGGCCAGAAAATCCGATTTTCCAATATTTCCAATATAGTCCTTATTTAGGATTCGTTCTATTGTGTGTGACCCTCTAGGATTATACTAAGTTGGCAATGGGTTCAAACATGAAACCATAAGATATGATTAGGTTCTAGCAAACCGTCATACCTACCCAAATAGTATAACTAGATACAAGTTCGCATTCCTTTAGAACATGTCACAATCCCTTTGTCCACGATGTCATTGAACACAAGCCATGGTCAATAAGTCAACTTGTATTGTTCAATAGTTTCTCGATTCCGAATATGTTGATAATCCAAATGACATTGATCCAATCAATCCATTTGAGTTTGGCCAAACATTTCATCAACATCATTCCTTCGAGGGGCCCAAGCTTGACATCTCTCCGAAGAGGGACAAATCCATTTAGCTTATTTTTCTTCCCTACGTGAATCCGATTATGCCAATCATACCCTTTATAACTACCGTGTTAAGGCATCGTTTGAATATGTCAAACATAATCTTCATCAAGTGGAAGACTATAATAACTTTATGTCTAAGGATTCAAATGACATAACTAATATGAGATTTATATATGACATAGACCATGACATAAATCTCATACCGCGGGTCATGTCCAGTACCTTGTTCCAAACAAGTACCCATAAATCTAACATGATCATCCCATGATCATTTAGCCTTTATACTAGTGCTTAACAAGCTCTAGGGACGGAGATTATTATAAGCAAACACGATCTATAATAATAATCTTATTATCTCTTTATCATTATGAATAAAATGATAACTTATACAACGTTTAACAAACGTGCCTAGGGCACCAACACCAACAGCTCCAAGCTTTAGAAGCCTCCAAGGTTAAGGAAGAGATTACCAGGTTACACCACGAGAAAGCACGGGACCGATTTGTTGAGTCGATGAGACGGAAGGGTGTTGAGGTTTTGTTTCAGACAGATGGATCCTTCATTGAAATTTTTGACCACGAGGAAGAGGTCAAAGTCACCCAACCTCCGAATTGCAACCAAACTCCACCCCCTCAACCTCGCGAAAACACCAAATCCTCTCATTCTCTATCCCAAAGCTTACCTCCCACTCAGGCTCACTACACCTTGCCTCACCCCAGATCTAACATCACCCTTGGGTTGCCCCCCATAAATCCCCAAATACAATACACTCAAAACACCCATGTCTCACCAATCACACCGATCATGCCTCAACCATCACTCCCACGATATCTTCCTAATTATGCTCCCTCTCAGTTCGAGATATCCAATCAAATCCCAAGAACTCAGTCACCATATATGGATACTCAATCAAGCATTAGACTCCACGGAGACCCGTATCATTTCTATGGTCTGAGACCTTTTGGACCACAAGTTCATTGCATACCTCCGATGTACATTCCTATGAGCAACCGAGGTTATGAGTATGCCTACGCCCATGCACTTCCACGGAGTCCTCATGGTTCACCACAGCCGGGTAACGTATTGGGAAAGAGATGGCAAATAAAATATAAGGAACCCCCTGCCTCGAGCGGCGGTAATTCTCATCACCACCACATCTCAGCCAGAGATAAAGGAAAGACCAAACGCCAACCCAAACCCTATTTCATAAGATTTGAGGATTTCGGAATGCCCATAAGCAAGGTATTTGAGAGATTGGTTAAGCAAGGCCTCACAAAGCCCCTTGTCAACTTTCAACCCAAGAACCCCGAGAAGTATCTTGATGAGAGCAAAAGATGCGCTTTCCACAATTACCATGGGCATAATACCGACGAGTGCCCTGTTGTGAAGGGTATCATTCTGGGTTTGATTAAGGAGGGAAAGCTTGAACCCCCTCACGCCTCCGACGTAGCCAACAGCCCGAGTGTCAACATACTCAATCCTGCGACCTCTCTAAGGATCAATGAATGGAGTGATATCCGCCCCAAGGAGAAGGAGCCCGTGGTCGACAGAGTCACCAATCCCAAAGTAGGAGAGACAGTTTCGGGAAGATTGACAAATTCAGTATCCAAGATGGTGGTTCCTAGCATCAGCAAAGCCAAAGGTGACGGAAAACGTTGGGGAAGGATCAGTGGCACAGGAAATGTCTGAAGGGCTAAATACCCCAGGTTGTGAAATTGATAATTCCGTGGTTGCCGTAATAGAGGACGAAATTTCAAAACCCCTTCCATCAACCTCCCCTTAGGAAAAGTCAAAGTCCGTTGTTAGGATGTGTGATAAGTCCTTAGGAAGAGTTAGTTAAGGTGTCTGTTAGGTTTAGTTAGAGTCTTGACTCCCCGGTTGACGCCATGTGGTGACCATTCTGAGTCCATTGTCAGTTTTCTTAATAAAATTATTATTATTATTATTGCCTTATCAAAAGTTTGCAAAAATGTGTGTGAGTCTTTCATTCAAAACAAAAGTATGTTTTCAAAAGAAAAAATCTTAAAATAAAAAGGTCAAGTTTTTCCTATAAGGCTAATCCGATAATGAAGCATTTTTCTCAAATCATGGTTATAATTTCACCTTGAGGTTTAATATGCAAAAAGTCCTTCGCGGTTCTGTCCATCGGAAACATCGACCAAGGAGCCCACACCTGAATTGGCGTCCGAGACAACCATCCACGTGAACAACAAGGAGAAGCCCATGCTTCGGAAGCCCAAAGGCGGCTACATCAAATGGAGGTCTGTACCCTCGACGAGTGTCATGCACGAAGCTTGCGCGCCTTGAAAGGAAATCACCAAAAGGAGATGGCCAGAGCAAACTCCCAACTCATGAGTAGTAGACGGATCCAGCAATTACAACGCCAAGCCAAATGGAGACCTCGCGACATCTTTCCCGACGACATGGAACCCGAGTTCCCCGTAGAAGACATGGAATATGCCGCCGACGACCCCTCCAACAATTGAGGAAGAAAATGGATCATCGTGCTTCATAGGAGCCCATCCCTAAAAAAAAAAAAATGAGTTTTCCAGCCTCGTAGGATCTAGACTTTCACCAAAATTCCGTCCCAGACTGTGTCTTTTTATCTTTACAAAGGTCCATGCTTGGACATGTATATATAAAGTTATCTAAATAAAAGAGTCATTTTCCTTCTTTTCTCTCTAGACTTGAGACGTTATTTGCAATATACACTTACTCTTGAAATTGTCTTGCTTGTTATTATCAATTGATTGCTACGTCCCTAAAATGATGAATTGACTTCTAACCATACTAGTCAATGACGACTCATTAAGGACGAATGGACCTAACACAAATAAAAAATGCTAAATGCAAACAATTAATCTTGATGTGAATAAATGTTGTGATCCATTGGCATGAAGAGACCATTAATGGCAAACCTTCCTCTATACACACCCCCTATACACATCCCCGATACACAACCCGATACAAATTCTTAATGCACATCAAAGGCATCCCGAGACGATGAAAAGACAAGGATGTTGTTGCTCAACCACCAAGATTCAACCGTGAACGCACGTGCGCAGCCAAGCAAAGGACTTCCTGGATCTTCAAAGTCAAAGTGAGAAGTGACGGACATTCCACCAGGGGGTTACAAATGAACCAATGCCCAAGAAAGCAAGTTGGGGCTAATGTTTCTCCTCTCTCTCTCTCTCTCTCTCTCTCGCAAAAAAAAATGAATGAGAAGAGAGAAAAGAAATGGAGGAAAGGAAAAATGGATATTGGCGAAGAAAGAGTCTGCCTCAAAAGCTCACTGCAAAAGTCCACCTCAAAGAACATCCCGAGGAGTTCACCGCAAAGAAAAGCGATCTACACTAGCAAAGCAACAACATCCTTCAAAAGGATACCAACTTCAACAAAAGACGATCCATGGCCGAACTACGGCGACCTGAGCTCCTCAAACTGAGGGGAACGTAGGCAACCTTCGGGTCCGGTTACAGCATGAGAAAGAACGGTCAAACCATGGCTTTTCCAAAGAAGCCAAGCCTCTCCCCCACGGTCCCATCAATGACCGATTTACCAGACAAGGACCAATTCCCCATAAACACCTTTTGATCTTGCCATTGATCGAATCTTAATCTTAATTGATCACAACATTTATACATGCTAAGGCTAATTGCTTGCTATAATCCTGACTTAATGACAAACATGGTCCATTCAAGCAATCCTTTGATGATATTAACTAAGGCAAATTTCAAATGTCTCAACAAGTCTTCTTTTCTCCATCTTAGGAAAGAGCTAAACACTTGTATTCTGTTAAGCAAGGGCTTCCTCCCATTTCATGATATATTGCTCAAAGAGCTCACCAAAACAAAGGGACTCTCTCCCAAATAAAATGCCCTTGCATGTTTCCTCCATAAAAAAATACTTTAAAGTCCCCGTTCTATCGAGTCGGCTGGATCACTCATTAAAAAAAAAAAAGGAAAAAAAAGGGAAAAAGAGAAAGGCAAAAAAAAGTAGCCCGCTAGGTTGAAAACCCGTAAGGGCGGCCTAGGCAAAAAACAGGGTGTGCCATAAAAGACGCAAAAGAGATGCCCGCTAGGTTGAAAACCCGAAAGGGCGGCCTAGGCAAAATAAAGGGTGCGTCATGAAAAAGGATGGGTCCTAACCTCACGTCAAAGGCCGGAAGACGACAACGGGTCCACGTCGACATCAAAAGTCAAAGGACGATGTTGGGGCTACCTCCACATCGACGACAACAAGGACATGGGGCTACCCCGACACCGACAAAGATATGGGGCTACCCCGACATCAACGATAACAAGGACATGGGGCTACCCCGACATCAACGACAAAGACGACATTGGGGCTGCCCCACAACGGTGACGAGCAGATTTCCTACCACTGGTTACTCCTCAATGAATGGACTGAATCCAAAAGACTTTATGCATAACAAACCTCACGGTTAAGTTAAAATAAAAATTTGATTAAAATGCTTTGTTAAAAGATTTGCCTTCAAGAATAAGCTTTTCCAAACTTGCCCATTTGGTGCCATTTGTCAAAAACAATGTTTCAAGCAAAAATGCTTTTGATCAAATAATGATTTTCCCAAAGTTTTGGACTCTTTCGTCCACAATGTGTCTTAACGGTTGGCCCCAGGCTCTTCCCAGTTGTCAAGAAAATGTGTCAACCATCCCGTAGAGTAGTGTTGACCAAGCCGAACCTTAACGCATAATAGTCATTATAGGTTGAAGCCTTTGTCCCGGCAGTCCTTAGTCGGACGTAAGACCAGTTTTCCTGTCAAACTCCCCAAAGATGGAGTAGACCAAGCCTCGACTTAGAATAGTCATTATAGGTTGAGGTCCTTATCCCCGGGCAGTCCCTAGATGGACATAAGACCATCTTTGTGAAATTAACACGGCCGTTCTTCGTAAGTCCAGTTAAAAATATGAAAAGGATTCCTTTGGCCGTCCGGCGTGACGTAAGACCATTAGGTTTCGTTAGAATTTCCCTTTGGCCATCCGGTGTGACGTAAGACCATTAGGTTTCGTGAGATTCGTCCTTGGCCGTCTGGATTGGCGTGACCGTCGCTGACCCGGCAGCGTAAGACCATTTAGTCAACCCTCTCGCATAGAGCCAAGTTGACCAGTCCTTCGTAAGTCCAGCCATTTAGTCAACCCTCTCTCATAGAGCCAAGTTGACCATGCCCCGGCAGTCCTTCGTAAGTCCATCCATTTAGTCAACCCTCTCCCATAGAGCCAAGTTGACCATGCCCCGACAGTCATTCGTAAGTCCAGCCATTTAGTCAACCCTCTCCCATAGATCGAAGTTGACCATGCCCCGGCAGTCCTTCGTAAGTCCAGCCATTTAGTCAACCCTCTCCCATAGAGCCAAGTTGACCATGCCCCGGCAGTCCTTCGTAAGTCCAGCCATTTAGTCAACCCTCTCCCATAGAGCCAAGTTGACCATGCCCCGGCAGTCCTTCGTAAGTCCAGCCATTTAGTCAACCCTCTCCCATAGAGTCAAGTTGACCATGCCCCGGCAGTCCTTCGTAAGTCCAGTTAAAAAGTTAAAATTTGTGTGAAAATAACCGGCAGTCCTTCGTAACTCCAGACTTGTGTGAAAAGAACCGGCAGTCCTTCGTAAGTCCAAACTTGTGTGAAAAGAACCAGCAGTCCAAAATGATGAAAGACCATCCTTGTTAGTCAACCATCTCGTAGTTAGTGTTGACCAAACCCTTAGGATTGAGGCGCTAAGTTCCTCACCCGACCTTTTACGGTCGCCCTTAGGCTTAAGACGCTAAGTTCTCCACCCGACCTTTTACGATCGCCCTTAGTCTTTAGACGCTAAGTTCTCCACCCAACCTTTTACGGTCGCCCTTAGGCTTGAGACGCTAAGTTCTCCACCCGAACTTTTACGGTCTCCCTTAGGCTTGAGACGCTAAGTTCTCCACCCAACCTTTTACGGTCGCCCTTAGGCTTGAGACGCTAAGTTCTCCACCCGACCTCAACGGTCGCCCATAGGTTTGAGTAGCCTTAAAATCTCTCACCCCTATTCCGAACTACGCTAGGCTTGATTCCCCACGAACGGGATACATAGGAATCCTATACCCCTAGGTCCATCCATTGGAATCAAATCAGCCTTTGCCGTCCTCCCATCAGATTGGGATGCGTTTATCGACAACCCCGCTTTTTTCAAAAGCGACGTTGCCGAGGGGCTCTGTAAGTACCCCAATCTGAATTTGACTAACTTAGAGGAATTCTAGGCACCATTCAGGGATAAAATGATAGGACAAGACCTCACTAAGACAAAATATGGACACAAGGACTGTTCTGGAATTAAAAGATTGAAAAATCCAGAAGGTCGCCAACATGAGCCGTACGGCTACTTTAGGCACTATCAGCCCCTATAAATTAAACCCCTTGCTGATCATTCCAGAGGGGGGAGAAGCGATTATTGTTAGTGTTACTCTGCTAAAATTGCTCCAGAGAGTGTTTTGAGAGTGAAAGAGAAAGGAAGATTGGCCTAACTAAACATAGGTGAAGCCACCTTCTCCCCCATCCTTCTTTCGATGGGATCGGATCCTTACGTCGAAAAGTGAAAACCGACTTCGCGAGCCTTGAATATGGTCTACTCATGGCTAAGCTCCCGGCCCCAGGCCTTCGAGAAGGCAATCTCTCACAGGATTTAGTTCGCTTTCGTTCGCCAAATCTTGTTCAGTTCCATCCAAGCTCGCTTTTGTCGGAATCTTCGTGGGAATTAAATCCCCTTAAGAAATAAAGTTTTTGGTCGGAATAGGAATGAAACCGAAATACCCCTTAACTAGTAAGGAGATTAATCGAACGAATCACACTTTTACATCTTATCTCTTTTGTTTGTTCATATTATTGTTGTTCATCTCTTAATTCTTGCAAGTCTTGTCCATTCAAGCAACTTAATTTCATTGCAAGTCTTGTCCTTCAAGCACTTTAATCTTAATCTTATTGCAAGTCTTGTCCTTCAAGCACTTTAATCTTAATCTTATTGCAAGTTTTGTCCTTCAAGCACTTTAATCTTAATCTTATTGCAAGTCTTGTCCTTCAAGAACTATATATATATATATATATATATATATATATATCGTTATACATTATGGTCTAAACCATGGATGATTCAAGGTGCCCTTCACACTTTGTGTGAAAGTGGTTCTAACCTAAGGATGATCATGGTTTGTTGAATTTCTCACTTATAACAAATTAATGATCTATTTTAATGAAAAAGGCACATGTTTTGGTTGATTATGTTGTTCATTGGTAGCAAGGATGGTCATTTGGATGATAAAGTTTCAATCTTTATCATCCAAACATTGATCTAGCTTCAAAATCCCCTTTGGGGTCATAAAGATCAAATCTTTATGTCAAATAATGTTGTCCCAAGGTTGTATTTGGCTTAAGGATCCACTCTAGTGGTGAAAGTCCAAATCTTTATGTTGATTTTGTTTTGATTTGGCAATGATAATCATGTGGGATGATAAAACCTTAGTCTTTATCATCTTACCCTTTTGATTTAGCTTTGAAATCCCATTTTGGGTCATAAAGATTGAATCTTTATGCAATAATTTGGTCCCTAAGAGGTTAATAATGTATAAAAATGTCATCTTGATGATAAAGTTTCCATCTTTAATCATCAAATGGTCAATTTGTCTCATTTGGTCATGTTCATCACCTTTGTGTGATTTTCTCCAATGATTGCTTTGATCACACCTAAATACTCGTTTTGGGGTTCAATTGATGATCATTAGGCATAGGAATGATTTTGTTTAAGTTTGTTGTGTTGAAATATAACTGGAATCAGAACTGTTTAAGTCCAGTTTCAGCAGAATGCTTTGTTTCTGTCTGGAACTAGACTGTTTCTAAACAAACTGTAAAAATCCCAAGGAAGATCATCCCATCCGTACGGATGGTTTGGGTCAGAGGGAAAATGACCTTTTTGCCCCTTGTTCTGTTGTTTCTTGTGCAAATAAAACCTTCTTTTTCAGTTAAAATTGATAAACAGTCAAAAACAGAGATTTTCCGTTAAAACACACACACACACATTCAGTTTTGTTAATTAACAAGGGAGACTAGGTTTTAACCGAGGCGGCTTGGGTGACGTAAAACTCTTCCCAAGCCGTAACCTGACCTCCGAACCTTTTGTCTCTAACCTTTTTCATTTTGTTGGGTTTAAAATTAACAAAGTGTGGCGACTCCATTAAATTGTGCCATTGTGTTTGGAACCATCCCGGATTTGGACACTTGTTGACCTCGTCACGGGGCGGGATCCTTACAAAAGGGGAACACTCAAGACACACCACAATTCCATCTCTCAAACTCTCTCAAGTGTTCTTGCTACATTCACAACACCACCACAACACCACCACTCAACCACCATACAACCATCACTCCTCCACCTCTAAACAACCATTCTAAACACCTCAAAAAACCCCAAACAATAAGCAAACTCAAGCAAACTAAACACTTCAAAACCAACTCTACACAACAACCTCAAATCAAACTCAAAACTAAAGCATTACCTTAGAAGCAAAGAAAGCACATCCCCTAACCTAAACTAGGTAAGATTCTATCTATGTAAGTGGTAAGCTTTGGAAAATGTAGACTTTTGTATGTTTAGATTTAGAGTCTAGCCATTAGAATGGCTAGACTCCCATTTTCTCCATGTAATTCATGTTCTAGGTTGTAAATCTTCATGTAAAGAAGTTATGAATGGTTAAACTTCTGGTCCATGTTGTATATATATGTTATATGTTCATCTCATGTTTATCTCCAAGTTTTAAATGAACGTTTCAAGCATGCAAATGAAATTTCTTTCAAAATGCTCACAATCTGTCCATTTCTTGTTCTATCATGATTATATGTGTTATGGTCCATATTTGTTCATAAATAAACATTTGTTAATGTTCATAACATGTTTGGGTAGAACCATGCTCAATTACAAGCTCTCATTACATGTTTAGATCATGTTTTGAAGTTTGTTTCCATGCTCCATGTCTGGTGTCCAGTGTATTCTGTTTCTGACCACTCTGTCTTTCCATGCCATAAACAACAACAACAACAACAAAGCCTTAGTCCCAAAATAATTTGGGGTCGGCTAACATGAATCCTTATATGTCATCGTGATAAAATGAAGAGAGAGAGAGAGAGAAAGAGAAAGAGAAAGAGAGAGAGAGAGAGAGAGAGAGCGAGCGAGAGAGAGAGAGAGAGAAAGAGAGGAAAAAGATGGAAAAAATAAAATAAAATAAAATAAAATAAAATAAATAAATAATAATAATAAAAAGTACGATCAACCCCCATCATTCACATGAATTTTCGCCCTCCACTCCGACCTCTTCAACGCCACATCTTCATCCACTCCGAGTAAACTCATATCATTTTCAATCACCTTAATCCAAGTTTGCTTGGGTCTTCCCCTACCCCTCGCCATTTTATCACTTCTCCACTCTTCAGGCCTCCTAGACGGTGCATCACTCGGTCTCCGTCTCACATGACCAAACTACCTTAGACGATGCTCCCTCATTTTATCCTCAATGGGCGCAACTCCTACTTTACCCCTGATCACCTCATCTCTCAATCGATCTTTTCTTGTATGACCACACATCCATCGTAGCATACGCATCTTCGCTACATTCATTTTATAAATATGACACTGTTTCACGGCCAAACATTCAGTGCCATAAAGCAGTGCAGGCCTAATTGTCGTACGATAGAATTTTCCTTTTAATCTATTTGGCATGACACGATCACAAAGAAACCCTGTGGCACTCTTCCACTTCAACCAACCTGCTTTAATCCTATGAGCCACATTTCCATCCAATTCTCCATCTTTTTGGATAATAGATCCAAGATAGCGAAAAAACTCAGAAGCTTGGACAATCTTTCCATCGAATGTGATCACTCCTGCCTCTTTGCTTCCAACTTTGCTAAATTTACACTCCATATATTCAGTTTTGTTTCTGCTTAACCTAAAACCTCGAGATTCCAAAGTGCGTCTCCACAACTCCAATTTACTTTCAACACCTTATTTTGTCTCATCAATCAGAACAATATCATATGCGAACAACATACACCATGGAATATCATCTTGGATTGACCTCGTCACTTCGTCCATTATCAGGGCAAAAAGAAAGGGACTAAGTGCAAAGCCTTGATGCACTCCAATCGTGATAGGGAACTCTTCTGTCTTCCCAACGCTTGTCCGTACACTAGTACTAACTCCATTATACATGTCCTTGATAATATCAATATATTTCTTTGAAACCCCTTTCTTTACTAAAGCCCACCAAAGTACCTCTCTTGGAACTTTATCATACGCCTTCTCCAAATCAATGAAAACCATGTGCAAATCTTTCTTTTTATCTCGATATTTCTCCATGATTTGTCTCATAAGATAGATTGCGTCCATAGTCGATCTGCCGGGCATAAATCCAAATTGGTTATCCGAAATATTTACAATTTTTCTTAGCCGTTGTGCAATCACTCTTTCCCAAAGTTTCATAGTATGGCTCATTAGTTTGATCCCTCGATAGTTGGCACAATCTTGGACATCACCTTTGTTCTTATACAAAGGGATTAGGGTACTTTTCTCCACTCCAATGGCATTGTGTTACTTCTCCATATCTTGTTGAATAGTGTTGTTAACCAATCTATTCCCCTCTCCCCAAAACATCTCCACACCTCAATTGATATTCCATCCGGACCTATGGCTTTCTTTAATCCCATCTTTTTCATCGCCATTTCCACTTCACCCTTTTGAATTCGACGCATAAAATCTCGATTAATCATACTCGAAGGGATAGTTATATCTCCAATATCCTGCTCTTGATTGACATTAAACAAGGTATTGAAGTACGAACTCCACTTATCTTTTATCTCTTTATCCCCGACCAACACTCTTTGGTCTACATCCTTAACACATTTAACCCTCCCAATGTCTCGTATCCTCTTATCCCTCATACGAGCAAGTCTATAGATGTCTTTTTCCCCTTCTTTTGTATCCAATCTATCATAAAGTTTCGGATTCACCTTTGCTCTTGCATCTTTTACTGCTTTCTTTGCTTCTCTTCTAGCCTCCTTATACCTCTCATAGTTCTCCTCACTCCTGCATTTTCCCAATAATTTATAGCATTCTCGCTTGCTCTTTATCGCTTGCTTTACTTCCTCGTTCCACCATGATGTGTCCTTACTTTGTGACGCACTTCCTTTAGATTCTCCAAGGACTTCTCTTGCTACCTCCTTTATAGTATGCTCCATCTTAGTCCAGGTCGAATCTATATCCATATCCTCCATATTACCCGACCAAATACCAGTAGTGTAGCGCGTCGCTACACCCAGGCCTAGGAAGTGTAGCGCGTCGCTGTGAAGGGAATGCCCCAACGATATTCATATTCGGATTCATGTCCAAAGAAATGTGACAAAGTTTTTACGCTGGCTGTCACATGCCTACCGCAACCCTCATCCTTTATCCTGGCTTGGGACAGGCAAGGGTAAATCCTTAGCGGATTTAATCCTTGGCGGATTTCTTTCCATGCCATAAATATTCATTAAAATTGATTTCTGGGTTTTAGTCATAAAACAAAAATTGTTTCTCACATGCTAAGAAAACTACTCATGATTTTTAAATAATTTTGTGACCTAAGGAAAAACCCTTTTCCATTTTTTGATCCAAGTGCATACTCTCATAATTGAAGCTGTCCTGTTTCTGACATTAGATGTCAGAAGTGTTTTGAAACCTTTAAACATGTTTTCTGGACTTAAACTTCCCAGGATTCATATTTGATATGTTACATTCAACATTCATGTTTTGAGTTTTCCCATATTTGCATGTCTTGATAATGTAAATTTTGAATCAAAATGAGATATGCTCTGTTTTCTGATTCTGGACAGTTTTTGTACCTGTATTCATAGCATGGTTTGAGCTCCATAAATTGGTTCATAAATCCTACAAAAATTCATATATGTTCACTAACATGTTGGGAGAACATCCAAAGTTTTTTCCTTGTATTTGGACTAGGTTTGGACAGGTACATAGCTTCGTGAACAGCAGGTGGTCCAGATTTGCAACACAATTCTTTTGCTTGGACATTCATTCATGGGATTTGTCTCCCATTTTTTGTGTATAATTTGTACATAATCCCCCTTCCCTTTATGTGTTTTACCTTTCTAAATGTGTTCAAACCATTTTCAAAACCAATCGGGAATCCACCCAAATCGGTTCCCGGTTGCGATCAAAATGAACATTACCTAGATTAGGGGACACCTTTGTACATAAAACACACATTTTCAAAGTTAAGGCATTTTTCAAACAAGGTACTTAAAATCAATCGTAGGCGGAAGCATGCTAGAGACCGAAAGGGCGAGCAGAATGCTGCTAATCACCTTCTCCTCTCGTAACATAGCCCCCGAACCCACTTCTCTTTTTCAAAAAGGTTTTATTTCTATTTTCCTATAATAAAATGAGGTGGCGACTCTATTTTCCAAAACCAAAGTAGGGAAACCATTATGAGAATTCGATCGTGGATTAGGTTTCGAGCGCGGGCTCTCATAGGTATGTTCTATGAGGATAAATGAACTTCATTTTAAGTTATATTAATTGGGTAGTCATGATGGCTTGCTAGAGTCCGCTCATGATTTATGAGTTTGACCTTGGTCGGACTCATTGCCAACTTAATATAATCATATGGGGTCACACACAAAAGAACGAATCAAGAAAAGGCTAAAATTGAAATTACGTAAAAGAGCGTAAAAATCAGATTTAAGGAAAAATGTAAAATCTGGGATTTTGGGGAGATCCGGACGGACCTAACCCTTGACCCGGCCGGACCCATGGTCCAAGGGAAGGGATCCGGTCGGACCCTGTACAATAACCGGGCGGACCTTGTTGAGTTCGGGCCTGGTTTTTCCTGGTGAACAAGTACTGGACATGACCCGCTGTGAGATTTATGTCATGGTCAAATGTCATAATTAAATCTCATATATTTATATCATTTGATATCCTTAGACCTGAGATTATCATGGTCTTCCACATTATGAACATTATGTTTGACATAGTCAACCGCTACCCTTAACCAGGTAGTCATAAAGGCTATGATTGGCATAATTGGATTCTTATAGGGAAGAATGGTAAGACAAGATGGAATTTATCCCTCCCTCAAGAGAGATATCTGTTTAGGCCACTCGAAGAGTGAGATTGATGAAATGTGTGGCCACGATCAAATTAATTGATGTGTTCAATGTCATTTGCTCATATCAATCTACCAAGATCGAGAAAGCATTGAACAATATAAGTTGACGTGGACCATGACTTATGTTCAATATGATATCGCGTGACAAAAGGATTGTGATATATTCTATGAGGATAAACGAACTTCTTTAAGTTGTATCAATTGGGTAATCATGATGGCCTGCTAGGGTCCTCTCATGATTTATGAGAACAAATGTGTTTGGACTCATTGCCAAATTGATATAATCCTATGGCGTCACACACAAGAGAACGAATTAAATAAAAGGCTAAAATTAAGTTTCTTGTGGTGCTCGGCCGAGCACATCACATGACTCGGCCGAGCATGGATTACAGTAAGGGCTGGAACAGAGGTGCTCGGCCGAGCACCCTAAAGGACTCGGCCGAGCAGGCTTCAGACCCTATTTTCTGATTTCGCGTTTTGACGGGTTTTGACATATTTCTCCTAAAAGGTTTAGGTTTAATAAGTATAAATACCCCTCTTAACCCTAATCAGTAAGAGTTGATATTGTATCATTATTGGTAGCCTCCATGTGTTTGAGAAACACAATCTTGAGTTTAGATTGTGAATCAAAAGCTCAAGAACACCAATAAATTCATATAGCCTTTGAAGATTAGAAGAGTGTGTTTCCTAATGATTGGATCTAGCAATCCGGATCTAGAATTGTTCTAGATATTCGTTCGCGTGTGGATACACATAGAGGATGCTAGCTTTAGCATCTCAATTTTGTGTTCCTTTTGTGCACAGATTTCTTTCCCTTGATTGATCTTTTTACGGGGTTGCATTTTAAGGATTCAAGCAAGTGGGTTGTCTGATTCGCTTGCATCGGATTAAGCATAATACTGGAAAAAGGATTAGTTGAGACCAAAATATTGGGACAAGGCTGAGTAGATAATTGAAGATCCATCACTACTCTAGTTCTTTATCTTTTACATGCCTGATTCGTCCTTTTATTTATTTATTTATTTATTTATTCATCCACTCTTGTTTCTGCATTGATTTCTAACTAAACGTGGTGTGCTTGAGATATTAATGAAGTTTTTATGATGGCGACATGATAGCAAATATTTGGCTACTTACCTTAGATCTCAAGACTGTACGATTAAAGTATGGGAAACTACACAGGGGAAGTTAATTTGTGAATTAAAGGTACACATAATCATCCTCTCTGTGTTCTGTCTGTCTGTCTGTCTCTCTCTGGCTCGTCTTTCTTCTTCTTCACACAAGTTGAAGGCTTCATAATGCTAGTACTTAACAGTTTACATTCTATTCTGTGTTCTTTCAAAAAGGTCTACCTTTATGTGATTTTATGTTGAGAAGTAACAGCCGATAGTTCCCATGAGTTGATATACACTATGTACTTCGTGATATTGTTCGATATTATTATTTTAAATGAATTACCATATGTTAGAGAATACTTATTCTTGTTTTTATTATGATTCTGACTACTATTTTTGGCGTTCGTACCATACATACTGTTGTCACATGTTGACGTTGGGTTGGGCAAGCAATGACTTGCAGACTGAATTTAGTCATATACAGTACTAGCGGGCTGGCTATATCATTGTGCTGACGCAAGATTTTCTTTCAATCATTAGTTTATCTCACGATTTACTTCTTAATACATGTCTATCACATTCTCATAAAGTTATTATCCAGTTTAAAAGTTGCAGTTCTTATCTTTGGTTTTCTGCACACGGCGTTCAATTTCTTTTCGTCGCCTTCCGATATGCCTGTATTGATTCCTGCTTAATTTCTTTTTTTTTCCTCTTCCTTTGTTCTTTGTCCTTTTATTCTACACAAAATGTAGGGACACGGACATTGGGTAAATTCTCTGGCGTTGAGCACTGAATATGTTCTTCGAACTGGAGCTTTCGACCATACGCATAGACTGTAACGACCCAAACTTTCCAATAATAATAATAATCCATTAACTAGGAAATCCCAAACGTCAAACACAATTTGAATCCAACGTTCACATGTAACGGCTAGTATAATCTAACCTCAATTCAAAACTGTGCGGAAGCATAACTGTAATTCAAACTTAACGGCTAGTACAACCCACTAGCTCTAACATAAAACAAACCAATGTCTTAAACTCTTCTTCATTAAATCACGGACCGCCCTCCTCTGCGATCTAACCTTTCCCTCTAATATTACTTGGGGAAAAGAATATAAGAAAGGGGTGAGCGAACAATGCTCAGTAAGTTCATACGGGATCTCTCCGGGTACTAAAAAGAGATGACCGAAAGAACGGAGCCCAACAAATATTCTCAATGAAAGGCTAATCATTAACAACTTAACTAAACACTATTAAAATACAGTTACAACACTTTAAAGAAGTTGTGGCACTATCACAAGTCCGTCAATTCCAGAGTTTCAAACACCTTTTCAGGGTGTTAAAAAAATAAGAGACCTTACACCTTTTCAGGGTGCTCCCTTATTAGTTTAGATCATGATCATTAAGCTTCATTAAATAGCATATAAGTGTCTAAGTTCTTTTCAATCAAACTAGACAGTTTCATTTAGTCTTTTTCAATCAGACTAATTCCTGCTAAGTCCTTTTCAATCAGACAAAGATACTGCACATGTTTCAATTAGATACAGCAATATTCCACAAAGTGTTCAAGGTACAAGAACACATATCACAATTTCAATCACTTTAGATACCCATTGAACAAACACATATCAAGGGTAAGATCAATTCAAAAGATGTTTCATGTCATAAGAGTTCAAATACTACCGGCCACTTGGTAGCTAGACTTAGAAAAAATTATGAGGATCCTATTTCAAATGATGAATCTCAAAAAGACTTAGGAACGTAATCCCTTACCTTGGCTTGCGTACTTCTCTTTGAAAAACCACGCGCACGAATCTACAATCATGCAAATAATACACTTAGACAAAAGTAACACTATTTACTTCCGTCCCAAAATACTTTACTTTATTTCGTTAACCTATGAATTAATCTTCTTTTGACTCCTTCTAGGGTTAACTATACATTCTAGGGTTTCCCAATTACCCATTTAAATTTACCGAAGTACCCCTAGGGTTTCACCAAAATGCCCCTAGGGTTTACCCTCTTCAATTCCCATCATTATTTTCTATCACTCAATCACACACACTCACTTCACCTTTTGCAGCACACACCAAAAACACGCACACACACACACGCCTACAACACACACACATACTGCCTTCCATGCACACACTCACACAAATGTACATACTGTCTTCACACACACCACGCACACACTGTCACACACACACATGTTAGAGAATGATAAATTGGTGCTCAAAGCCATGAATTCTATTGAATACTCAATGAGTTTATATACAAGATAGATGTCTTGAAGACCAAGTAACCTAATCCTAATTAGAACAATATTCTAGACTATATATAATAAGGAAACTAAATATAGCTAATAAGGAAACTAAATATAGCTAAAATTAAAACATAATTAAGAATCTAAAAGATCTTCTTCTTTATCTTTAACATACCCCCGCAAGATGGACGATCGGTTAGTGAGACCAATCTTGAGAAGTAACTCTTGAAACCTTGCTCGAAGAAGAGGTTTAGTGAGAAGATCTGCTAATTGATCTTTGCTAGAGATAAATGAGACGCGTAGAGAATGACTTTGAACTAGCTCCCGAACAAAATGATAGTCCAATCCAAAATGTTTCATGCGAGAAGGAAATCGTGGATTAGCAGCAACATAAGTAGCACCCAAGTTATCACAAAAAATGGCAGGTGCCGAAACAGAGACTGTGCCGAGTTCTTTGAGCAAATTCTGGACCCATAGAACCTCGGCAGTGGTGGTTGCAACAACACGATATTCGGATTCTGTGGAAGACCGAGCCAAAGTACGTTGTTTTTTAGAACTCCAGAAAATAGCATTTTTACCCAAATACACAATGAACCCTGTGGTAGAAGTGTAATTTATCCATGTCTCCTGCCCAATCGGCATCAGTAAATGCATGTAATGTAAGAGGAGAATGACTGTGAATAAGAAGACCATGTGAAGCAGTTCCAACTAAGTAACGAAGAACACGTTTGAGGGCTAACCAATGATCTTCAGTGGGATTATGCATAAACTGAGATAACCGATTGACCGTAAAAGAGATGTCCATACGTGTAAGAGAAAGATACTGTAACCCACCAACAATAGTATGATACTCAGAAGGATCACTCAAAGGGGTACCCCTAAGAGCCGTGAGGGCCGGATGTGGTACCATGGGTGTAGGAACAGGTTTAGCTTCATCCATTTAAGCACGTACCAAGAGGTCATTGATGTACTTTTGTTGACTAAGAAGAATACCACGAGGATGTGGGAGAACTTCAACACCCAGAAAATAGGACAATGATCCAAGATCCTTAAGAGAAAACCGAGCCGAGAACTGTTTGATAAAGGTGGACACTAAATCATTGTTGGACCCTATAATGATAATATCATCAACATAGACAAGCAGATAAATAATGCCACTAGACTGATGAAGAATAAAGAGAGAGGAGTCCGACACACAGTTCTTAAACCCACTGTGAAGAAGATAAGTGCGGAGCTCCGTATACCATGCCCGTGGAGCTTGTTTCAAACCATAGATTGCTTTCCATAGTTTGCACACATATGATGGTTGAGACGGATCAGCAAATCCCGGTGGTTGACTCATAAACACATCTTCTGTAAGAGAACCCTGTAGAAAAGCATTATTGATGTCTACCTGTCAAAGGGGCCACTGGTTAACGGTGGCAAGGGTAAGAATGGTTCGGACAGTAGCGGGTTTTACCACAGGACTGAATGTTTTGGTGTAGTCAATACCCGGTCGTTGATGAAAGCCTTTGGCAACAAGACGGGCTTTATGTCGTTCTATAGAACCATCAGGATTGTATTTGGTTCTGAATATCCATTTACAACCCACAATATTCTAAGAAGAAGAGGGAGGGACAAGGTCCCATGTGTGATTATGAAGAAGGGCATCAAATTCGGTTTGCATGGCTTTGCGCCAAAGGGGATTTTTGAGGGCCTACGTAATGTTGGTGGGTTCGGTGGATTGCAAGGAAGCAGTAAGGTTTAATTTCTGGATGGGTTTATGAATCCCATGATCAGAGCGAGTAACTGGGCCACGAAATGGAGGTGGGGGGTTGGTCGGTGAAGGAGCTGGAGTTGAGATCCGGTCGGGTGTTTCAGTGGGTCCGGTCGAGTCTGGTAAGGTGCGGTCGGGTATGGGGGGGGGAATCTAGGCGGGTTGGTCGGGGATGGGAGAGGTGTAAGGTTGGGGTTTCGACCGGGTGATGTAGGGGGTCCGGCCGGAGTTGGAGGAATGGTCCGACCGGGTGAGGTAGGTGGTCCGGCCGGACCCTGAGTTGTTGTGGGTGGGACGGGTTCCTGGTTAGGTGATTGGGAGAGAGGGAGGAGCGGAAGCGATATGGATCACCATTCATCAACCGTGTGGGTGGTAGGTGGGGGTTGTGAGGAAAAGGGGAAGGTAGATTCTATGAATTTGACATGTCGGGAAGTGTAGATTTTGTTGGTGATGGGGTCTAGATAGTAGTAAGCACTCTGAGTGGAAGAGTATCCCACGAAAACATAAGGAAGAGAGCGAGGATCAAGTTTATGAGATGTATATGGACGTAACCAAGGATATCATAGGCAACCGAAGCTGCGAAGTTTGAGATAGTTGGGATGACTTTTGTGAAGGATGGAGAAAAGGGAGTGGAGATTTAAGGTGGGTGTGGGCATACGATTGATAAGATAGCATGCGGTGGAGAAGGCGTGTGTCCAGTAGCATGCGGTGGAGAAGGCGTGTGTCCAGTAGGTTAAGGAATGACCAGTTTCACGGAACCATTGACATTTACCAAGATAAGAATTTCGTCCGGTTTGGGTGGTGGAGTTGTTGTTTCGGTTTTGCGGTCTGGGTGTGTAGGTGGAGGACTGGTTGGATTGGCGAGAAGAGTTGTTGGTAGCTGATGGTTTGGCAGCATAGTTTATGGTGGCTGGGAAGGTGGTAGGGGCTCGATTTTTGAGGGATATGGTGAGCTCACGATTGATAAGTTTTTCATGAAGCTCGTCAAAGGTGATGTGTGTTTCGCGATTTTGCATGGCAGAGATGACATTGTCATAGTCCGGGTCATTGATTTGTTCGAGAATGCGATCAATAATGTCGTCAAGAACCATGGGGCGGCCCAGAGAGGCAAGTTGATCCGTGCAGGATTTGATGTCATGGATGAATTGAGCGAGAACCCTTGGTGGTGTTGCGAAGGCGATCTTTAATTTGTTTAAGATGTCCTTTGGATGGGTTAGCGTAGGTTTTGGTGAGGGTTAGCCATGCGGCGTTGGTGGTGGGGCATAAGGAGATAAGGGGAACAAGGGATGGTGATAGAGTGCCAGAGAGGGCGGCAAGGATTAGTTTGTCTTGTCGGAACCAGGTTTTGTAGGCGGGATTGGGTTGGGTGGTGGTGGTGGCCGGTGTGGCTGGGGTTTCGGTAGTGGCAGCGGCAGCTGGTGTGGTTATGGTGATGTTTTCATTGGGTTTGGGAAGTGAGCCATCTAGGTATGGGTATAAATCAAGACCTTGAAGGGTAGCTTCAATTTGTGTTTTCCATGCAATGAAATTGGTTGAGGTGAGTTTGATAATATGGTTAAGAGATACAAGGATTAGGGGTTTGGTGGGTTCATCGTTGTTGGGAACAATAGCAAGCTCGGTATTGTTGGCCATGGGTGGCGGCACAGAGGTTGAGGAAGGGGTAGGGTTTTCGGCCGGTTAGGGTTGCAGAGGATGGTTGGAAAAAAAATTAGGATCTTTTGCTCGATACCATGTTAGAGAATGATAAATTGGTGCTCAAAGCCATGAATTCTATTGAATACTCAATGAGTTTATATACAAGATAGATGTCTTGAAGACCAAGTAACCTAATCCTAATTAGAACAATATTCTAGACTATACATAATAAGGAAACTAAATATAGCTAATAAGGAAACTAAATATAGCTAGAATTAAAACATAATTAAGAATCTAAAAGATCTTCTTCTTTATCTTTAACAACACACACCCCTTATTCTTCCTCTTTCTTATACTTTCATGCAACCCTAATTCATATCATTAATTTAGGGTTTCTAAATCATTCATCCCAATGATTTAAACGGAAGAGAAAAGATTAGGGGGAGTTGAGGAGTACCTTTGTTGATCCAAAACCGGGCTCCTCTCAAGCTCTCTCTCTCTCCGCCTTCTCTCTCTCTCTCTCTCTGCTTCACTTTCTCTGTTCCTCTTTCTGCGTCTCTCTTTCTCTATCTCCCGTTCTTTTTCTTTTCTTGTGGTAGGATAATAAAGAGAGACTAGGATACTTCGAGGGTTTAAATAGTTTAGGGTTTTCAACTTCTAACCCAAAAAAGATTCCTTCTCCTCTACAATAATGACTTGGGCTTTTCTATTTTAACTTAATAACTTAATCCCAATACTTTCATTAATTAACTTGGCCCAATTAATAAATAAAAGAGTCCAAAATAAAATAACTAGGGGGAAAAGTCGGGTATTACATAGACAATATTCATCTCCAGAGGAAATGCAGGAGGTGATTGCTTTACTCTATACTGAATAAAAGCTTGCGTTATTCTCTTTACTGGTATTTCTAATTATTCATTCATTTGCTGTGTAACAAGTGTATTTTACGGGTGTACAGTGTGGATTATCTAGCTATCAGTTTTTGTATTCTTCTAAGTCTAAGTGCATGTAACCAACTTTTTAAGTGGACAAAATCTAAATAGCAAATGTCAATTCAGATTCGAAACATACGCCTGTGCTAGATAGCTTCTCTATGAGCTTATGCTATGTTCCTTCTGAGGATTATTCATTTCACACTTGATGAGCGATTGGTTTGCTGCCATTGTTTAATTTAGGATCCCTGTATTTTCTATTTCTTTGTTGGTAGATGTACTCCTTGTCCTTGTTTTTGTAAATTGATCTTCTAATAATCTTTCTTTTTCTACACAAAATAAAAAAAAAAAAAAAAAGGAGATAAATTGCAGAGGCACTTACATGCCTCCCCACTTCCCAAAGTTTCAATCACAAGATATATGTCTCTAAAGTGAGCTCGTGCCAAATATTGGATTTTTCCAAGCCTAGTAACAAAGATGGTGATCTAATTATAGCGTCATTTCACTGAGCATTTTTGAAATACAGAAAAGAGGTACAACCTACTTTACGAACAATTTAAGAGTACACGTTATAGATGTACAATTAGCGTGGTGGACGTCTGAGGTTTTATATTGGGTACCCTTACATTCAACTTGCAACTTTTACTAACGGTGTTTTTAACTACAGTTTAGTCATTTAACTCCAAATAGTGCCGTCTTATTACAAGAGAACAATGAGAGGGGTAGGGACAGGGTCAAATCATGAAATTCACAAAATCTTGTAAAAAATGTGTTTTACACTAACTATGTGTTAGGATTGGAGTCCTAAACCACGAGGAAGAAAAGGAGTCTAAGTCGGGGGAGTTGGTGGAGATCAAGAAGGATTCAAACCGGAGGAGAATTCCTGGGCGGAGAAGCAGGCGGGCGCCTGGTCCATACCAGGCGGGCGACCGGTCTCAAAAGCGGGAATCAGTTTCTGGAATAAGGAGTGAGCGGGCGCCTGGTGGCCTACAGGCGGGCGCCTGGTATGTCGGCCAGAAATTGTTTGTTTCCTATTTTGATGCAATCTCTACCAAATCGACCTAGGGCTTCCTTGTACTGCTATATAAGCATAGATACGACCTAGAACACATTGTAACAATATACTAGAAGGTGTCTAATAATATATTGACTTGGCAATTGCCCCCGGACGTAGTTCATGTGTTGAACGAACCGGGTAAACAATTCTTGTGTTCTTGTGTGTGTGATTCTCTCATAATTGTGCTTGTGGGTTTATTGTGTTCTTTAGATTGCAACGGGGTACCACTAAATTCCCAACAACTGGTATCAAGAGCTTTGGTTAGGAGGATTCAAAGTTTCATTAGTTGATTAATTTTGAATCACGTTCTTGTGGACTTTGTGAAGCAATCAAGATGAAGAGCTCAATCGAGAAATTCAACGGTGTGAATTTCACGTTTTGGAGGACAAGGGTTGAAGATTACCTTTATTGTAAGGATCTTCATAAACCCTTAAAGGAGAAACCCGAAGACATGTCACAAGGGGATTGGGAGACGTTAGATCGGAAGGCGTTAGGAGCGGTGAGGAGCGCTCTAACCGACGACGTTGTACGGAACGCGATGGAGGCCAAGACAATGGTGGGGTTGCTACAGATGTTGTCAGACATGTATGAGAAGCCTTCGAATATCAATAAGGTGCATTTGATAAAGAGGTTTGCGAATACGAAAATGTCGGAGGGGCAGACAGCAGCAAGTCATATCGGCAGTTTCAAAGGTATGGTGGACCAATTGAAAAGTGTTGATATTACTTTCTCCGATGAAGTGTTAGCATGTTTTCTACTAAAATCGTTGCCTGATAGTTGGGAGGTAACTGTCACAACGATCAGTACGTCGAAAACACCATTAGTGTATACGGAGGTTCGAGATCTCATCCTTCAAGAGGAGTTGAGAAGGAAAGAGAAAAGGGGAGAATCTTCGGCAGATGGGGCTGCACTTAGGGTGGAGAGAAATAGGGGAAGGGGAAGACCGAAAAAGGGGAAAAAGCCGGTCAATTGCTACAATTGTGGCACGATGGGTCATATCAGTTATGACTGTCCGGAGAAGGATGGTGATGCACACGTGGTGGATGATGGGGATGTATTAATCCTAGGAGAGGAGCAGTCAGGTGAAGATTGGGTGTTGGATTCTGGAGCTTCATGTCATGCTAGTGGGGATGCAGAAACAATGGAGCGGTATAAAACTGGAGATTTTGGGGTTGTCTATCTTGGTGATGATCAACCATTGAAAATCAAAGGTAAGGGGATGTGTTGATGAAGACACCTAACGGGGCTGTTTTACAATTACACGATGTGATGCATGTTCCGGACTTGAGGAGGAGAGTGATTTCCGTTGGACAACTTGATAGTGAAGGGTATGGGGTAACCTTCATGGGTGGGTCTTGGGAAATTACAAAAGGAGCTAAGGTGATAGCTCATGGGGTCAAGGAGAAGATGTTGTACTCTACCTACAATGTCGATGTTCGCTCCGGTGGGAGCAAGAGGCGAAAGAACCGGCCTATTGGTGTGGAAGGAGAGACATCAAGAAACGCTATGTTAGGGGGGAGAAGGACACAAAGTTGATCAACGCGGTGTGGAAGTCCAGGTGCCCTAAAAGAGAGCGTGTTCAGACCAAGAGAAGACGATGCAAGAAACAAGGTGTGTCCAAGTTTCAAGGGGAAGCATTGCGAGGAAGGTGGGTCTGGAGGGAGAAGGCGAAGTTAGACTTGCGGAGAGAAATCAAGGTAGAAGCTGATTTGGGGAGGCAAGAACTATCTAACACGGAGAGGTTGAAACGTCGCTTGGTTTCAACTCGCCTTAGTACTTGAGCGGGAGGCTCGGTAATGTCAAGTCAATATGGGAGTAAAATGTGTTCGAAGGTGTTCACTCCGTGGTGGGAGTTGTGGGTGTTTCTGTGCTTAGTAGTTTAGTCTCCGGTGGGAGATTGTTAGGATTGGAGTCCTAAACCACGAGGAAGAAAAGGAGTCTAAGTCGGGGGAGTTGGTGGAGATCAAGAAGTATTCAAACCGGAGGAGAATTCCTGGGCGGAGAAGCAGGCGGGCGCCTGGTCCATACCAGGCGGGCGCCCGGTCTCAACAGCGGGAATCAGTTTCTGGAATAAGGAGTGAGCGGCGCCTGGTGTGTCGGCCAAAAATTGTTTGTTTCCTATTTTGATGCAATCTCTACCAAATCGACCTAGGGCTTCCTTGTACTGCTATTTAAGCATAGATACGACCTAGAACACATTGTAGCAACATATTAGAAGGTGTCTAATAATATATTGACTTGACAATTGCCCCCGGACGTAGTTCATGTGTTGAACGAACCGGGTAAACAATTCTTGTGTTCTTGTGTGTGTGATTCTCTCATAATTGTGCTTGTGGGTTTATTGTGTTCTTTAGATTGCAACGGGGTACCACTAAATTCCCAACACTATGTGTAAAACGTGTTTTTCAAATAACGGCTTAAGAGGGATTAAAAGACGCGGTGGTAATTTTGTAAATAAGTGGAACTCATGAAAACCTCAGCATGCACATTTTAAAACAAGAGGAGGCATTTTTCAATACTTCACAGCAGTCATATTTTAACTCTAGAGGAGACACTTTTTTAGATCAGACATGTTGTAACTCTAGAGGAGTCACTTTTTTTGAACTTTTAACAGTGCTTTTTTTGAGAAAAAATACGTGCCTGCTCTAGTTAAAAAATGTGCCTCCTGCAGTTTCAAAACATGCCTCCTCCAGTTTCAAAACATGCCTCCTGAGATTTTTTTGAACTTTTAACATTGTTTTTTTTAAAGAAAAAAAATGTCTGCTCTAGTTAAAAATGTGCCTCCTGCAGTATAAAAATATGTCTCCTCCAGTTTTAAAATTTAGAAGTGCCTCTTTGAAAAAAATGCCTGTTATGGTTTTACAAAGTGCCTGATGTGGAGTTTCAAAAATATGCCTCCTTCAGTTTCATAATATGCCTCCTGCAGTTTTAAAATATGCCTCCTGAGATTTCATAAGTTTCAAATATTTACACTTATGCCACCGCGTCTCTTAAACCCTACTTGCCGTTATTAATAAAACACGTTTTTACACTAAGCCTAGTGTAAAACGCGTTTTACAAGAGACTTACTCCATGAAATTAGTACACACACAAAGGCACACTTAAACTCACAAAATATTCCAATATAGTAATAGAAATTAATAAAGTTATAGGGTCATCTTATAAATCTCAAAGTTTTCTGGGAGTTTATTCTTTTGGTTAAAATAATAAGTAGTGATGGGCATTTCTATTTCATTTGATTGAAATAATCACTGAAGGTAGTCTGAGGTTGTATATTGCAAACGTGAACTATTGCTGGAAACGCCTAACAACAGAGTCGCATCTTTATAAAACAATGTCCCTGCTCTATAATACTCCCTCCGTCCCAAAATGATTTTCACATTTGATTATTCAAATTTTTTAAGGATGTGAACACTTGATTCACTAGTGATGTTTTGTTTGGGCACTTCTAAGCCTAGGTTTTAGAAATGTGAAGAATTTTTTGGGACAATGAAAAATACCAAATGAGAAGATCATTTTGGGACGGAGGGAGTAGTTAACTATTATAATAACTACTACTATTATAAGTATTGGTAACAATAATAATTGACTGTAATAGTTACCTTATATAGTAACTAATATTATTAGCTAAGAAAAAAAAATTGAAAGTCACTTATTTACGGGGGTAGCGTTGACGTGGCATCACCAAATGCAAGCTTCCTCCATGATTCGTCCACAAGGCAACACCGTACCTCTCTTCACAAACTTTATATATATATATATATATATATATATATATATATATATATATATATATAGGGTCGCGCTCCTGTGAGAACCATTTTATATGAGAACCGTGAGAAACAATCATAACCATTAGATTAAAAAAAAATCAAGGGTCCAAATGTTAGATACACTTGGATACATTAATTAATTTTCGAAAAACAATTGGATACATTAGTTTTTAACATAGTGTATCCAAGTGCAACACTTAGATACAATACTTATTAACCTATTGTATCTAAGTGTAATCGAATTTTTTGTAATGTATCCAAGTGTATCCAATGTATCTAACATCTGGACCCTTGATTTTTTTTTTTAATCTAATGGTTATGATTGGTTCTCACGCTTCTCACGATATTTAGGTTCTCATTTGAGCACCTACCTATATATATATATATATATATATATATATATTTGATTGAAATAACTAGTGAAGGTAGTCCATGACTTCCCAGAATTGTGTTTCCTGCAATAATTCACCTTGAGCATCTTTTGATGCCGAGCTTGAAGCCAAATTTCTTTGATGAACCTAATGCATCTTTATTTTGGAGAACTAGGAGTTCTTTTAGATACTTGAAATCGCTTATCCTTCCTTGTGTATCCATTTGGTCATACATCACTTAGAAACTTCAGCAATAAATTTATATTCTAGTTGCTTTTGAAGTTAACTTTTTTTTTTTTTTTTTTTTTTTGAGTCCTTCGATACTAACTCCGATTTTGTATTTATGCATCAGGCTGCTTTAGAAAGATACAACAAAACTAAACTCAATGCCCCTGAAAGATTGGTTTCAGGGTCTGATGACTTCACAATGTTCCTTTGGGAACCTGCTGTCAGTAAACACCCCAAATCTCGTATGACAGGTCATCAACAGGTACTCGTGTTCTAGTTCAAGCCACAGTTTCTGTTACTAGTTGCAAGCCAAGATTTGTCCTTCTAAATTTGGAGAAACTACATTCTGTTTCCAGACCAGCTTTCTGGACGTTTCATAGTTTTGGCTATCTAGGAAACTTCCCTCACATTTAATTACATCGTTTTCAGTTAATCATGTACTCCCTCCGTCCCAAAATGAACGTCCCAAATAAATTTCAAATTTGCTCTTGATCAAAAACAAATTTTGACATTCATTTTGGGACGGATTGATTATGATTTAGTAAGAGAATACATTATGTGTCCAATTGAAGAGGGTACATATACCTCTATAGTTTGCCCCTTTTGAAAGTGCCTATCCTATTTGGGCAATTTGGCTATATCATAAATATGCCTTCGGTTCCTCTAAATTTCGTAATTTAGATTTTTATGTCACATCTACTTGCACAACGTGAAATTGTAGAGGAAGTTTATGGCTATTCAACTTCTTTTCCTTTTAATTTTTTTAGGGTTTGTTATTTAAGTCGATTATACCAATCCATCCTATATTTTTACAACGCCACACACACATACATATACATACATACTCCCTCTGTCCTGAAAAGTTTGTCTCATTTTGACTTTTTATGGTCAACATAGATGAACTTTGACCAAGCTTTGGTGTCAATCTATTGATCACAATGAAATTTTAAAATTGTTATTGATAAATCACTTAATGATTTGTCAATTACAATTTTCAGAAGTTCACTAGAATGATTAGATCAACATCAATGTTTGGTCAACGTTCATTTATGTTGACCATAAAAAGTCAAAACATGACAAATTTTCTGGGACAGATGAAGTATAACATACTCCCTACGTCCCAGCTCACTTGACACTTGTTTCCATTTTGGACTGTCCCAGCTAGGGGTTGAAATGGTTTGGCTCAAATCGCGGTTCGGAACCGAGCCGAGCCAAACCGTGCAGTTTAGCTCGGTTTTTAAACTTATGCGGTTCAGCTCGGTTTCGAAAATTGGTAAACCACACGGTTCGGTTTGGCTCACGGTTTGACCCTTCAAGCCGAACCGAGCCAAACTGAGCCGAACCGTTTCGAGCTGAACCAACAGCCGAACCGTAGAGCTGAACCGTTAAGCTGAACCGTGAGCTGAACCGTGGAGCCGAGTCATTAAACCGAGCTAGCTGAACCGGTGTCAAAATGACTAGCCTTTTTCTAAGGCATATCCATGTACTCCCTCTGTCTCAAAATGACTAGCCTTTTATAAACTTTTACATTAATCATTGTTATTTTAGTTACCTTCAACAATGATCCTCTGTAAACTGATGCTTCACTCTTGGCTATATATTTTCCTTTGTCTGGTGATTGTGTTCAGGTAAATTAATGAAGAGGGTTATTAACTTTTGTTTGGTAGAGGCTAGAAACTGCTTTGACATAGGCTGACCCCTGCACTAGCTACTTTGGCTTAGGTGAAATACTATCACATTAACTGAGATTGGAACTTCAAACTTATGCTTGGCCATTCAATTCGAACTCTTTAGTTTGAAATTCGAAGAACAAAAATTTCAGGTTAGTCTTCTTAAGATTTGTATCCAGCGCAATCTGACTGATTGCACGGCTGTTGGACTACTTACTAAGTTACCCCAAACCGCGGTTTAAGCCACGGTTTAAACCGCGAAATCAGACCGTGGTTCAAACCGAGCTGAGCCGAACCGTGATGGTTTAGCTCAGCTCGGCTTGGACAATTTTGTGGTTCAGCTCGGTTTGGGATTTCTCCAAACCGATATAAAGTGGTTTGGCTCCTTAAATTACCCCAAACCGAGCTAAGCCGAACCATTTCCACCCTTAGTCCCAGCTCACTTGACACTTCCAAAAATAGCATACTTTTTATTATTTTATATTCACTCTACCCCACCACTCATTCTCTCTCTTCATTTTTCACCACTCAATATATTCAACCAACACTACTATTTACCCCACTCATTCTCTCTCTCCATTTTCTATCACACATTTTCTTTATTTTATTCATTGTCCTTAATTATTGTGCCCACCTCATGGGTGTCAAGTGAGGTGGGACGGAGGGAGTATAATGTACCAAAAAAGTTTCATTCTTAAAAAGTGTTGTTTTAATAAATCAGTATAAATAAATTTTGATTTTGGCTGTGTAGGTAATAATATGATGTGTGTGTGTGTGTGTGAATGTGTAATAATTGAAAAAGAACTAAGAGATATATGGAGAAGAGAGATCGAAAAAGTTTAAGATAAACCCCGAATCCAGAACCCCCAAGGCAAACACACTGATTGCACAAATAAGTTTGAATAATCATGATTCATGAAACTATAGCAAGTTACTGAAAAGAGAGACATGCAATGAGAGGGAGACCAATGGACATATGTTTTGGCTCTCTAGAGAAATCACTCTAGATATATAATCACAAATTACCACCGGTATCGTGTTGAATTATTTAATACAGTGATTGATCATCAACTTCAAGAGTTGAATAATCGATTTGACAAGACTAATGTGGAGTTGCTTCTTTGTGTTGCCTCACTTGATCCAAGGGATTCCTTCTCTGCTTTTGATAAAAGTAGATTGATCAAATTTGCTGAATTTTATACTTCGGACTTTACAGAAATAGAGCGTAGTGGTCTTTCAAATGAACTTGAGACATACATTATGGATGTGCGCAGCGATGTTGAATTTGCCAATGTGAAGGGGATTGGTGAACTTGGTGAGTTGATGGTTGCGAAGAAAAAGGATACTGTTTATCCTTTGGTTTATTCACTACTCAAATTTGCTTTACTTTTGCCTGTTGCAACAGCAAGTGTTGAGAGAGTATTTTCAGGGATGAAACTCATTAAGACACCGTTACGTAATAAAATGGGAGATGCTTGGTTGAATGATTGTTTGGTGATCTACGTAGAGGATGAGATTTTTAGGAAAATTGCAAATGAAGATATTATGGAGTATTTTAAAAAGATGAAGAATAGGAAACCCCTTATGTAACTCTTTTCTTATTATATTATCAAACTTTGAATTCGTTTGAAAAAAAGGCTTTTATTGTCATTTTTTAGTGTAATTTTTTTTATTTTTTTTTATCTTTTCTATATAATTTTTTGACCCCCCTCACTATAAATCCTGGATACGCCACTGGATATATTTCTCTATTTGAAATATATATACATAATTTTGTCACCAACACGCTCAATCTTTTTCTGTGTTCACTACAAGAAAAATATCATTTAGAGACTCTTTGTTTTTATTCTTGAGACAACAATATTCTTCAGCAGTCCTTATTTAAACATTTTTGGAACAACATTTCTCTAATGGTCTCTATTTTGGGATAACATTTCTCTTATGGTCTCTATTTTGGACTACATTTTCTATAGTCCCCTATTTTAACATGTTGAGAAAATTTTGGGGGAAACTAGTTTCTTCATAAGTTATAAAAAATCATGTTTTTATGGGGTTTAATGTTTAGGGTTTAGGGTTTTAGATTTGGGGTTTAAGGGTAAAAAACATGACCTTTTATAACTTATGGAGGAACTAGTTTCCTCCAAAACACACTCTAACATGTTATATTTATATCGGTGATGGAGAAAATCTCTCTAATTAAATTACCTAGCAAGTGTACTAGTTACCGGTGTAGTAGTATGCACAAGCAAGGGTCGAATCCACAGAGACTATGATTAACAAGAATGTAAATTAAAACTAGAAAAATAAATAAATGAGGTTTGATTTGATTATTTATAACTACTAAAATTGTAATTAACATTAATCTAAGATAATAAATAAAATCAAGACTAACGAATAGATTCACGAATTGGGTTCACAAATACTTTCACTCTATGCAATCCTAATACTTTCTTTATGTTCTACTTTCCGCAAGGTCAGCTTCACATGCAAAGAGTTCATGAAGTACTTAAGAATATTTAAACCTAGATCTTTTCGTCTTCCGCAAGGTCTTCAATGGGATCTAATCACCATAATATTGGTCAATGTATAAATGTCCATGCAAGTGCAAGAATTTATACCCAAGTAGTTAAAGAGCCAAAATTATCTTAACATAAAGTTGAAACTCTAAAACAACATTAATATTATTATGATGAACAAGAAATAGATTCAATGAAAAAATTAAATCTATAGCATAGAGATATAGTGTTTGTTACTACCAATCCATGAATCTAAGAACTTAGCTACTCATAAAATCAAGAACAAGAAATAAATTAAAGAACATCAAAACCTGAATTAAATTGATGAATCATTGTTTACAACCATGAATTTTGAATAAAACATGAATAAAATAATGTGTATGGAGTATTATATTTATACTAGGGCTAAGGAGGTGTAAAAATAGGAAAAATCTTAGGATTCCTTGTTGAAAAAGGAGAAAATAAAGTGCTGGCTGGAATTTCCCCAGGAGCCTTTGGTATTTTTCAGTTTCCAGAAAAGCCCTTAAAAATTCCCCAAAGGTCCTCCAAAAATTCCAAAAAAGCCCCTGAAATTTTGGAAATTATTGAAATGCCATCATATTTTGAATAATTCCCCAAAGGTCCCTGTATAATTCCTCTATCGTCCTCCGTCCGTAGGAGCGCGCCCTCTTTGAATTGGTGCCTCTTTCTCCAGAAGGTCTGCAGTTTTGATCCGGTGTGGGTGCGCGCGCCCTAAGTTTGGTGTGCGTGTGCACCCCTTGCTTTACGGCTTGTACATTTTACGCGCAATCTTCCAGAGGCCATAACTTCTTCATACGAACTCCGATTTGGACGTGTAAACAATCGTTGGAAAGCTATTTTCGAGTTCTATCCAATGGACTTGATTGATCAGTGGTCACATCTCTTAATCTTTATTTTCTGGTCCGTTCTTTATCCTTCCTTTTTGCACTTTAACGCCCATGAATCCATACATTCTTTCGCTCCTTCCCTATACTCATAAACACTCCAAAAACTATCAAAACACCCAAGGTTGAGCATCTAATAAGTCATAGAAGTATATGATTTCGATGGGTAAAAACACATCCTTAAATTAGGGACGGTCATTGTTGTCTCTAAAATATTTGAGACGCCCACTCAATGAGACCCATATTATGTCCTGTTTTGTCGTAAATTCACACAAGGACATTTAAAATATATGAGACACCCACTTAATGAGACCCATATTATGTCCTGTTTTGTCGTAAATTCATACAAGGACATCTAAAATATTTGAGACACCCACTCAATGAGACCCATATTATGTCCTGTTCTGTCGTAAATTAATACAAGGACAGTACTAGAGGCTATTTAAGGCCACATAATGTGACCATATCCCTTCTCAATAAATATGTTCTTTAGTAGTTATTGAACCAGACATTTTCTTTCGATAATCATTTAGAGTTTCAACTTTTTGTATAAATATCATGTTTGGAACAACTTAAATTCTTAGCAGTTTCAACTAAGGACGTTTGCTGGTATAATCTGATTTGAAGTAAGTAAAACAACTCAAAGATCATACTGTGCAACATTTTTGATAAGCATAAAACGGATTCTGAAGATCCGTCCCAATCTTCTCCTTGACGTGCTCCCCACTCATTCCTTATGTAAATACAATTTGTACATATCATTAGGAGATTTCCATATCTTGTAATTATAGGTAGTTAATATTCTTGTATTTATCTCTTCATTTGTACTGTGTATAAAAGCCTATCATGTGAATAAGAAAATTATTCTTTTGCAAACTTTTTTATGGTATATAGAGCATAATTGATCCTCCCCTTCTCTCAAACACCCGTATCCTGTAAACCCTAGCAAATGGCAGCCGCCACCACCTCCATCCCTAACTCGGCAGACCCAGCCAACCCCATTCTCCTCCTAAACCCCTCAAACTGCCGCACCCTCACATCCCTCACATACCTTACTTGGGCCTCCCAAGTTACCTCCATTCTCTTCGGACTTGACCTCCTTAAGTTCGTCGACGGCACCCACTCCCCACCCGACAATACCATCAAGTCTGACAAAGCCGACGAGGCTGATAAAACCAATCCCGCTGCCATTACATGGCACCGACAGGACAGGCTCATTCTTGGTGCCTTACTCGGAACCCTTGATCCCTCTGTTGCTCCCCTTGTGCACCAAGCCAAAACATCTCACAAAGCTTGGTCCATCCTTAAAACCACATTCTTCAAAGTTAGAAAGATGCTAGGGGTTCTAGCCTTCCCAACTTTTAATCTCCGTGTCAATGAATGTGATTGGTTGGTCCATTGCCCTAATCACACGCCTTATCACATAAATTTGGATGAAAAGTTGTGATCCTAGAGCATTCTTACTATAAAATGTCTTGGTTTCAATCAATCACTTGGACGATACACAACCAATAAGCATCATGCATGCAATCCATATATACTCCCTCCGTCCCAGTTTATTGTTCTTACTTTCCCTTTTGGTCTGTCCCAGATTATTGTTCTTAGTTTCTTTATTCCATAAATGGAAAAGAATGAATAGTGCTTTGGAGGAGCTTGCCCTCAAAAAGCTCATTTAATTACAAAAAAACCTTTACTTATCTAACTTACTTTCACCCACTTGCTTCATGAATAGTATTTTTGGACATTTATATCCTTCACTCTACTTTTGGTTGACTCATTTCCTTTGTTTTTACCTTGGTTTTTTAATAAGCGTGCATAGTCAAACTAAGAACAATAAACTGGGACGGAGTGAGTATATGTATATAGATAACTCCCTCCGTCCCGGTAGAACCTTCATCTTTTACCCAAAAGGGTGTCCCATTAGAAGCTTCACCTTTCCTAAAATGGTTATAAATGTAAGCCCCCTTTGTCAACCCCACTCATTTTTCCTTACATACTTAAATTGTGATCCCCACTTGTCATACCCACTAACTTTTTTCCCTCACACATTTAAATTATGGGTCCCACTTGTCATACCCACTCACTTCTCCCCTCTCACAACCCATTTCCCACTCATCACTTTTCTTAATTCTTGTGCCGCTCCCAAGATGGTGAACTTCTATTGGGACCGAGGGAGTATATATGTGCATGTTATTGCATGACTTTAAATTTGTTGACATTGACTACAATGTTGGGTTCTTTTATTCGGCTTAGAATTTGGGCCTAAAGCTATCTTCTTTATACAGCTTGAGAATCATGTTTACTTTTCTCTGGACGGCCAATGGATTGCAAGTGCTTCATTTGATAAGTCAGTCAAGTTATGGAACGGAATTACAGGAAAATTTGTTGCAGCTTTTAGGGGACATGTTGGACCTGTTTATCAAATAAGGTTTGAACTGATTATGGTTCTGTAAGCATTCATTTACGTATTTTCTTCGACTCATCGTACTTCATGTTTTTCCGCAGCTGGTCGGCTGATAGTAGACTTCTCCTTAGTGGCAGCAAGGACTCAACACTAAAGGTAAATATTCCCTGTGTTCTAAAATGATCTTTTCATTTTACTATTCAAACCTTTTAAGGATATGAGCACTTACTTCACTAGCCATCTTTTAGATAGCATGTGACTCAATTTTGGTGTACCGTAAGATGCCAGAACTAGATAGCCACTTTTAGGAGCTGGGAAATTATAAACCTATAGATTATTGTAAGGCATAGAACCTCGAAGGCGCTGTCTATTATAATATGCTGAAGCCATATTTTATGATAGTTTGTGGTTTAGTTGGTAATTTTCGGTTTGGATTTTGGTTAAAGGAAAAAGTAAAAGAGTTACCGAGAAGTGGGACCAAAGAGAGAGACCACAAAACCCAATTACAAAGTCACCCGTGAAAACACCAATATCTGTTCCGAGGCAGAAATACTGCCCAGAAAAGAACATGCGCGAGTGCATTTTATGTACGCTGTTACTCGTTGTAAAGATAAGCCATGATATCGTTACACTAATATCAACAAATATTTACTACAGTGAGAGTGAAATGTTAGAACATGGCTTGCACAATATAGTCATTAATGTTTCATTTGTGAAATCATAATTATAATGTTAATATAAAGTGTAGTAAATAAAAGTAAATAAATGTGTAGAATTCTTGAAATGTAATTTATCTATTTATGATGGGCAAAATGGTAAATTAACATTGCTAAAGCTTGAAAGGGTGTGGTCCCTAAATGAAATGTCACCAAGTCTACTATATAAAGGGTTTTCCATCAACCCTTAAGACTACTACATTTTCTTATATTCTCTCCTAAATTCTCTTCATTGGAAGTACTTGAGAGATTAAAGAAGACATTCATCATTAAGAAGATCCATTCTCCCTACATCTTCTTCTTCTTCTTACTTCTCCTACAAACATCAAGATGGATTCAACAGGTAACATTCGCTTCCGCCTTCATCTCTTTCCTCGGTCTTATTCTGAATATGAGTGTGGTATTCGGGGATCACAAATTGTTCCAACAAGGTATCAGAGCCCGCTCATTATTTGGTTTGAGTTTGAGTTCTTTTGGAAAGCCTTAAAACGCTTTTGATTCATTATTTCCTGTTGAATCATCAAGTTTTGATGTTGTTTAGAAGCACTAATTCATTAATATAGTGCTGATATTCATCATATAAGTATTAAAGAAATAGTTTGAAAAGTTTTGTTTAATGAACACAATGGTTCAAGTTTGACTATCCCTTCATAACATGGTTTTATGTTTTCGTGCATACCATGTGGATCTACTTACTTGATTTCATTAATTTTAAAAGAAAGATTATCCTTTATAGTGTGATTTTATGTTTTAAGTATATACCATGTGGATCTACATGCCATTCATTAATTTTGAGAAAGTTTGTAACTAAATTCAGAAAGTGCAGAAAATGGCATGCTCGGCCGAGTCTTATGATCTGCTCGGCCGAGCACATGAAACGGCGCCAAAATAATGATATCATCCGACCGGATCTTTGGTCGAGTCCGGTCGGATCTCTTGAATAACCCGGGCGGGTCTTTGGTTATGCCCGGTCGGACCAAGACTTGCACGGTCGTGCGTTTGTTTTTGCACGGTCGTGCATTGAATGTCGAAAAGGCAAAAGTTTCTGATTAATGGTGCTCGGCCGTGCCCTTTCCTATGCTCGGCCGTACGTTTTATTTAGCGCGGCAGTGCACTATATGTCGAAAAACAAAGTTTCTGTGAACAGTGCCTCAGATGTGACAAAACGAGGAGGACAGTTAAAACCACAACCCAGTGTGGTGATAGTAGAGAATACCAAGGGACATCTTCACAAGCTAGGAAATCTTTTCAAGGGCCACATAATAGAAGAACTCAAGGTAAACGAGTATGTAGCTATTGTCGAAGGACAGGACATTCAGAGGAGAAATGTTGGAAGAAACAAGGCAAATGTATGAGATGTGGTCAGTTGGGTCATTTTCAGATGGATTGCCCTAGATTTAGGCTACAGGCATCAGGAGTGCAGTTGGGTCTTCTCAGGGCCAAAAGAGGGATGCTTCAGGGAAGGTTAAGGTGCAGGGTAGTGTTTCTGCCATCAATCAACAACAGATTTCAGATCCTTCTAATGTGATTGGAGGTATAATTTCTATGTCTAGTTTGAGGGCACATACACTTATAGACCCTGGATCTTCGCATTCTTATTTGTCTGTGCATTGCTTCTCGATTGCATGTGTCTCCTGAGTATCTACCTTAGGTATTAGAGGTGTCTATCCTAAGGGGGAGTGTTTGATGATTGATAGAGTGTTGCGCACTTGTGATGTGCAAATTTGTGAGCATGTTTTACTTGCTGGTTTAACTATATCGCTATAGCAAGATTTTGATAGTGTTGTGGTGGAGTCTTATATGCTAGTGGGCTTTAGTTAAACATGGTAGATATATGTGTTTGGCATTCATGCTATTTATGCATTAAAGTTTAAATTTTTTTTTAGCACAAGGTTGTGCCTGGTATTTGGTTTAGGGGGTTAGCAGCAGAGTGTTTGCATCTAAAATTGAGAATGTACCCTTTCTTTGAGAAATCTCAGATAGATTTTCTATTGAGTAGTATATGTTACTTGATGAGAAGCTTGGGTTATCTTGAGTTGTTACTTATTTGTTCAGAATATAGTTCGATTTCATGGGATGTGTACGAGCATGGTATTAGATATGGGTTTCTTATTTACATCTTGACTTTGGCAAGCATTTCAGAAGGCCTTAGGTTCAGGATTGAGATTTAGCTTGGCTTTTTATCTGCAGACAGATGGCCAGTCAGAAAGAACCATTCAGATTTTTGAGGACATGTTGAGAACTAGTTTAGTTGATTTTTAGAATTCGTGGGATATACCTTTACTTCTCGTGGAGTTTTCTTAATATATCAGTTCTTTTGAGATTTTGGGAAGAGTTGGAAATTGGGCTTATCATCTTGTGTTACTTCCTTCTTTTGATAAGGTTTATAATGTGTTCCATATATCGATGCTACGCAAATTTGTTTATGATTTTTCTCATGTATGTCTAAAGTTTTAGAGGATATTGAATCGAGTAAGTCGTAGGAGGAACATTCAGTTCAAGTGATTGATTTTAGAGTTCGAGAATTGAGAACTAAAAGTATTCCTCTTGTTAGAGTTGTGTGGAGGAAACATAATGTGAAAGAATCTACTTGAAAGCTTCGGGGTTGGAATGAAAAGAAAGTATCCTTGATTGTTTGAGGGTCGAGGTAAGTGAATCCTAAAAATTCGGGACGAATTTTCTTTAAGGGGGAGTGATTGTAACGACCCCAAAACCCGTTCCTATTTATTTTATATTTTTGGGAATTTTAATTTGAACTTATGTGTGCATTTGATGTGTTAGAAAATATTTTTATGACTTGCATATATTATTTGAGCATATGTGGTAGTTAAAGTGTTAATAGAAATTTTATTAAAAGGAATAAATGAGTTAGTTGAAACTTTAGGGTCCAAAGTGTAACTTTAAAGTTCAGGGGCTTATTTGCACAAAAGGAAAGTGGAGGGGTTTAGTGAAAAATTCTAAAAAGATTTTTTATAAAACACTCTTATCCTCTCCCTCTCTCTGCGCACATATACACACACACACACACTAAGGAATTCTCTCTCTGTTCTGTGAAGAAAAAAAGTAAGTTCAACCCATTTCGATTTAATTCTTTTTATTTACTTACCCGTTTTAAAAACTAATTATATAAAAATGATCAGGGCGTTGAGTAGGTCATTTCTACCCGAACAAAATATATTTCTGTGATACTTTTTCCGGAAATAGGTAAGTTACTAATTCCCTTTAAATAGTAAAATGGTCATATATTTGCTATATGTGTGATATGTGGTGAAATTATTGTGAAAAGAATTTTATTGTGATACTTGTTTATTTGGGAAAAAGGGAGTATAATTATACTGGGTAAGTGACTTGGTTTGTATGCAAGTATGTATATGGAGTATGTTTATATTGTGAAAATGTTAGTATAAGTGTGTGAAAGTATACTCCTATTTGTGGGACGGTAAAATATTAACTTGAATTAAATGTTAAATAAGTATATTATAAAATTATACTATTATTCTTGGGACGGGGAAATGTAAGAAAGTATCCCTAAATGAGTATATTGGTATATTAGAAAAATTATATTTATATTTGATACTTCTACTTGTTAATTTTGTGATTTGGGTAATATTTGTTATACTTGTAATTTTGGGACAAAGGGAGTATATAGAATTGGTTTTAGCTGGATGTGGAATGGCTTAGAAACTCAAGTTGTAACCTTAATGGCAGTTACTAAAGTTGTATAGTTTATGTGTTATACTTTTGGGACGGAGGGAGTAAAAATAAACTAAAGAAGAAATCTGGGATTTGGCCCAAAATGGGAGGGGGCGCGCGCACCCTAAATAAGGAGGCGCACGCACCCCATTGTTATCAACTAGGAAAAGAGTCTGATCAAGGGAAGCGAGCGCACCCTTTTGGGTGGGGCGCGCGCACCCTATTGGGTGGGGCGTGCGCACCTCCCCTGTTTTCCAGATTTGATAGTTTGTTTAACTTGAGTACAAGAGGACAAATGTTTGTGTCATCCTTGGGGTTGTTTAGGACCCAAATGTGAATGTGTATGACTTTTATGTCGTTGATGAAAAAGATTGGGTTGTGACTAAATATCCTTGTTATTGACTCTTTATGAGAAATATTTCGTGTGCATCTTGTGATGTATTTGGCTTAGTTCCTTCTTGGATTCAATGCCCCGGGTTTTGTTAGCAAGTATTCATTACTGTGCTTCTAGTAAAAAGTCCAGCTGGTCTTGTTGTGGAGTCAGCTAATGGAAGAATTATAGTGGTACAGGTAAGTCCACTATAAAGTTTTCCATTGGGAGCTTCTGAGTCAGCCAATGGAAGAATTATAGTGGTACAGGTAAGTCCACTATAAGGTTTTCCATTGGGAGCTTCTGAGTCAGGCGGTGGGAGAATTATAGTGGCACACAAGCCAAGTTCACTATAAGGTGTCCACTGTGCCTTCTTTGTTTCTCCAGTCCAGATTGGCCTTGGATGGGATGAATTTATCCCTTTGGTGAGTATTTGGGTTATGACTTTGTGTCATATTTCCCTCTCTGGTTACTTGGTTCTATTGGTTATGGTTTGGTTTTCGAGATCCCGGCTTCAGTTTTAGCTGCTCAGATGGTTTTCTCAGTTGGTTTTCTAAGATGGTATTCTCAGACAGTTATGTTGTTGGGTAAACCTTGGCTTGGTATCCACCGGAGTGTAGGCTATGTGGTAATTGTGATATATGAGTTGATGTTATCTCTCATGTTATGTATTATATGCTATGTGATTACTTGTTGATATTTTTTCTTTATGATTATCATATCAGCATGTAACGTAGTTGCATTTTAGTAGCTTACTGAGATTTATTCTCACCCTTTATTTGTTTACTGTTTTAAATAAGGCGGGTCCAGGGGATAGGACACTTTGGCACGGGAGGACGTTGAAAGTGGTAAGAGTTGGGTTTTGATTTGTCAAGGTTACATTACATAAATGTATAACCTTTTGGGTAGAGTTTCCTTGACTTCATCGTCTTGTAACACCTATATTTTGGATAATGTTGGTGTGAGTACATTTGTATAAAGGTTTGTAAGCCTTCAGGCTAAATAGTTTCGTTTGTGAAAGTTTGTTTGAAAGTCAATGGAAGTCTTTGAACTTCAAGTGTGGATTTGTTAAACTTTATGAAAGTATATTTCGAAAAATTTTCTAAAGATGTTTTATAACGTCTTCCAATCGTGTCCCGAGCGTGGGGCCAAGTAGGACCACGGGTCTGGGGCGCGACATATACTCCTCGTGTACACCCACTGTGTGCACCCTCCATATATACTTTCCTTGTGTACACCCACTGTGTGCACCCTCTATATAGACATCCCTTGTGTACACCCACTGTGTGTACCCTCCATATATTTCCCACTGTGTGCACCCTCCATATAATCCCCTCGTGCACAGCCACTGTGTGCATCCTCTATATAGACATCCCTCGTGTACACCCACTGTGTGCACCCTCCACATATATTTCCCTTGTACACACCCACTGTATACACCCTCCATATATTTCCCTCGTGTACACCCACTGTGTACACCTTCTCTGTATATACCCTTCCCGTGTACACCCACTGCGTACACTCTCCTAAATACTCTTCATATACACTTCCATCTTCCCATGAAGAAGACGACGACTGCAGAGCCGCTCACCATCGGAGAAGCGACCGCACAATCATAGAAGCTGTCCGTTCCCATGACGATGCACCGGGGCTGTCTGTCTCCCCTCGAAGATGATAACGAAATGTAAAGGGCTGTTCATACTCCCTCTACGACTTCTACCTCCTAAAGGCGAAAGCGAACTAGGGGCTCATCTTGCCCAAGCGTTTCGATAGGTAAATGTATATATATATATATATATGTATATATATATAAAAGAGCTCGCTAGGTCGAAACCCGCGAGGGCGGCTTAGGCAAAAATTAGAGCAAATGCACAAAAAAGAAGCCCGCTAGGTTGAAAACCCGCAAGGGCGGCCTAGGCAAAAATAAGGGTGTGCACAAAAAAATAGAAATAAATCAAAGCAAAGAAAAATAGAAGGGGCTATCATCATAGGGAAAGTAAAAGTCCCACTTGCTTTCACTTCTTATTTTCTATTTTTCTTCCTTCTCAAAGGAGTTCAACTCAAACTCAACAGCAGCGGTCAACAACTACAAATGAAGCGGTCCAAAGCAACAAGTAGCAATGGAGTAACCACCACTCAATACCTGTATCATCATCAAACCGGATCATCCTCGAACTACGTAGACCTGAGCCTCTTAAACTGAGAGGAACGTAGGCAGCCTCCTAGTCCGGTCCACAAAATATATACAACCCACCTCGAGCCAACTTTCATTCTTTTCTCGCTTCCCCATACATTATAATTTCTATTCTCTTTCTCGATTAATCAAGGCGTTTATTATTTCGAGACTACTTGTCTAAAACATAATCATAAGATACATAACTAATCAATGAGGTCCGTTCTCGAGCAATTAAAAGACAATTCTGATTAAAACAATTTTCAAATGTCTCGATAAGTCTTCTGCTCTACAATCTAGGAAAGAGCTAAACACTTACTTTCTGTAAAGCAGGGGCTTCCTTCCTTTTATACACATACTTCCCGTAAGGTCTAAATGTGAGAACTCCTTCTCTCGTTCTCTCTCTCTCTCTCTCTCTCTCTCTCTCTCTCCTCTCTTACCATAACAAAAAGGCTACTGCAAGTCGTCTGTACATTTCTGTCCTTTTTTCTTTATTTTTGAGTCGACTGAAATAAAAAAAATAATAGCGGCGCTAAAAAAATATACCCACCTAGATTGAAAATCCGCAAGGGTGGTCTAGAGAAAAAAATATAGGGTGCATCTAAAGGAGGTAGCGTTCCCCACCTTATGCCCTCACCAAACTAGGGCTGCCCTAACAGAATTGGGCCTAGTATTTAATGCTCCAACAAGATCATTCCCCGCAGAAAAGTCATCTCTCTCCATCGAAGCTCAACATGGACGACCTCTTTCTAATGCCCTCACCAAACTGGGGATGCCCCATTGCAACCGGACTGACTACCGATGCTCCAACGAGATCACTCTCCAACAAGGCTACTCTCCACGAAAGGTCATCTCTTCATCCAAGTTCGACATAGTACCCCCCATTCAAACTGGGGCTTCCTCAAAAGAATTCTAGGTCCACTACTTGACTACTCATAAATCACCGGCGACCCAACGAGATCATACTCACCCGAAGGGCTACCATAATCAACAAACCCAACGAAGGACAAGTACTTGAATTAATTAGACTATAATAATTATAAGGCATATTTATAAAGTCGTTACATTTTCAAAGTGTTTTCTATCACGACACGTTATTTACAAACCCGCACACTCGGTCTCCACTAATTTATAAATTGTCTTTTGTCTCATCCCCGTGATGTCCTAACTGACTCGGTCCTACACCTTAGGATACCCTTGGATCCTGCATCCCATCCTCATAGGTCAAAAGCCCCTAAATTTCCTTTAGGTGACTCGCACCAATAGAAGTCAAATAGTTTATTAGCCCAACTAGGGTACCCTTGGCCTGTACAATGCTCCCCATGCTATTTACATGCTATCTACATGATTTTTACATGCTACATACGTGCTACATGCTATATAGTGCATAAATGTTTATACAGTCATCCATCAATATGTACTATGCTACTGTCTGTGCTCTACGCTAACAAAATGTAGAAACTAAGAAGCCGATCAACTAGCATCGCCTCGAGACCTCTTCCGTGGATGTCCGCCCGGAGCACCATCATCATCACTGAAAGGAGGAGGACCACCGCATTCTGTCACCTTGCGAAGACTCTTCACTCCGAATCACTGACCGTTGACCGGCCTCACGGCATGTTATAGTCTCGTATGTCCGAGGAATCACCTAGACAAAGGCAGCACAAGTGTGTCAACATAGTCCGAACTATAGGATTACTAAAGACAGAAGTGGGATAAAAGAAAGGGTAAGGTACCTACACTGATGTAACCCGCCAGGATCCGAAGCTCCAGAACTATCTCACTCGCCTCACGCTGCACCCACTGAGGGTCATCATCACCATCTACATGATCATACAAAGGGACTCCAAAGACCCTGCCAAAGGAAGGACCTGCCTGGCCCGGTACCACCGACTCAACATGCCTCTGCCCCATCTCCGCAGTTTCTCCTCTATCACAGCGCGTGAGCCCCAAAGACGCGTCATAACAAAGTCATCATGCAAGGCTCCCTGTACCACAAACTGTCTAGCATCAAGGCCCTTGGTCAACCTAACCCGGTCAGAAAAAGACGTTGAAACAGTCATGGACCACGGAGTATCCACCGGAACCAAGTAGACACTACCTAATCCATCCTAGGGACCTCCCCTCTCAATCAAGTAAAGGGCATCTTCGCCATGTCCAATCAACAACCTCCGTGTTGGGTTTCGGAGTAACATGCGTAGCGAAATTAAGCATTTAAAATTTAATGAAACCCAAAGCCCATAGATCCATTCATATGATTAAGTCAAATATAATATGATGAATACTAGAATACTAACCCTTGATGCCTTTGATTTTTGCAACCTTGAATTTGATGGAGGCTTGAAAACTTTGATCACGAACGTAGTAAGAATCACGAACTTTGAAGATAATAAGTTTCACTCTCTAGCGGTACCTACACCACGAACGAATATCAAGAACACTTGATCTTGGTTGCTAGACCAAAATTGTGAAACACGTTTTCACAATTAATATGAACTATATGGAATTTTATTTGTGTATTATTTTGTTCTTCAATCTAGGATGTCTTAGAACAAAATAAAACCTCTCTCAAACTCTTTGAGATTTGCACAAAAGCATTGGCTTTGATTCTGGCCAAATTTTGCTGTTTATATACAAGTTAGACCTATTCCAAATAGGAAACTTGTGTCTAAACCCGTCCAAAATTCTTTTCCAAATCAAATCAGGAAACCAGTCCCGACATGGTGTGCGACCGCCCAAAACAACCTGTGCGGCCGCACATCTATCTGGAAGGTTCTGGTACTTTTTGAGCCAAGCTGTGCGGCCGCCCAACCCTTTTGTGCGGTCGCACACCTGCCCCAGATTTCCCTATTTTCCAAATTCCTCCAAAGTCCTTCGACTCAATATTCCGATATAGTCCTTATTTAAGATTCGTTCTATTGTGTGTGACCCTCTAGGATTATACTAAGTTGGCAATGGGTTCAAACATGAAACTATAAGATATGATTAGGTTCTAGCAAACCGTCATACCTACCCAAATAGTATAACTAGATACAAGTTCGCATTCCTTTAGAACATGTCATAATCCCTTTGTCCACGATGTCATTGAACACAAGTCATGGTCAATAAGTCAACCTGTATTGTTCAATACTTTCTCGATTCCGAATATGTTTGATAATCCAAATGACATTGATCCAATCAATCCATTTGAGTTTGGCCAAACATTTCATCAACATCATTCCTACGAGGGGCCCAAGCTTGACATCTCTCCGAAAAGGGACAAATCCATTTAGCTTATTATTCTTCCCTACGTGAATCCAATCATGCCAATCATACACTTTATAACTACCGGGTTAAGGCAGCGTTTGAGTATGTCAAACATAATGTTCATCAAGTGGAAGACTATAATAACTTTATGTCTAAGGATTCAATTGACATAACTAATATGAGATTTATATATGACATCGACCATGTGTAGATACCCCGGGGGACCACGGCTTGGCTAGAGCGGTGAATTATCCTAGGATGTCTAATTGATTTTAAGAGTCGCCACCTATGTTTTAGAGGAACATAAGAAAAACCTAAAAAGAGCCAATTTTATATACAAAACCAGAGATTCAGGAAAAGATGGGTTCGGGGGTTAGGTGACGGAGTGGGAAGTACTTAAACACCCACTCCGCCCCGCTTACGCGGGTCTTGCTACTTTTGGTGTTCTAATGCTAAATGCCCTTCAATTAATTAATATAAAAATGTGCTAACAATTATAATGTAAAGGAAAAGGGGAAATAAAAAAAATGAATGATTTTATTAATTTAATGCTAAAAGATTACATGTTGAATTATTGTTAAACAATTACATTAAGAAATGAGAATGTAAATTAAAGTGGAATTAAAATGTTGGGATGTAACCTTGACCAAACTTCAATAGTGAAGTGGTCTTTTGGTTGTATCCCTTTTTATGGAGATTGCATACATTGACTAGACATGAATAAATGAGAGAAGAAGAATAAAGTACCTTAAGAAAGAGGACTTCAAACTTGGACTTGAAAATGGTGTTGTTGTAGGGAAATTGTTGTAGAACAATTTGTGTAGAGTCTTGTTACGAAGAACTCCTGTTGGGAGAATTTGTGTAGAGAATTGTGTATAGTGTGTGTATAGAGAAAATTCAAGTCTAAAAATGAGGTCAAGGTCTAAAAATGAGGTCCAGGTCTAAAAATGAGGTCCAAGAAAGGTAAAAGAGAGATGAAAAGAGATCCAAAAAGAGATGAAAAAGAGGCCCCCTTCCAATGGTGGATTGGAAGGGTTTTTATAGTTGAAAGGGGATGTTTTTGGTGCCAAGACGGAGTCACAAAGATCAGTTTCCCTGGCAAAATCATATAAAATGAGCAAGGGAGAGATTCTTGGACAGAAATCAGTAACTGACACGCCCAGACGCGCGCGCATCCCGCATAGTCGGTGGGAGGCGCGCGCTTCTGTCCCCAAAGGACGGAGGCGCGCGACTTTGAAATGACGATTTTGACAGAATGGACTAGAAAGTTAACTCTGTTGTGCAGTTTAGTCCAAAACTGACGGAATTAGTTAGGAACTTAACTGAACTAACAGAAATTAACAAAAACAAGTAAAGTAAAAATACTATGTATGCAATCGGGGTGAGAGGTCCAAGGCGGGGTGTGTACAGAGCCCCTCGGCGACGTGGATTGCGAAGCAAAACGCGTCGACGAAAGAAAGACAACCGCCGAGGACATCGACAAAAGAAAACAAAGACTCGATAAAGCAGGAATTTGAAATTACAAATGATACGAGTGTGCTCCCTGTGTGAGCGGCTTAATTGATATAGAGAGGATATAGCGGGATCCGTTTGCTGAAGCGGGATCCGTTTGCTGAAGCGGGATCCGTTTGCTGATGCGGGATCCGTTTGCTGACGCGGGATCCATTTGTTGAATGCGGGATCCGTTTGCTGAAGCGGGATCCGTTTGCTAAGGTGGGATCCATTTGCTGGAGGCGGGATCCGTTTGCTAAGGCGGGATCCGTTTGCTGATACGGGATCCGTTTGCTGATGCGGGATCCGTTTGCTGATTGCGGGATCCGTTTGCTGATTGCGGGATCCGTTTGCTGATTGCGGGATCCGTTTGCTGATGCGGGATCCGTTTGCTGATGCGGGACCCGTTTGCTGGTGCGGGACCCGTTTGCTGGTGCGGGACCCGTTTGCTGGTGCGGGACCCGTTTGCTGATGCGGGATCCGTTTGCTGATGCGGGATCCGTTTGCTGGTGCGGAATCCATTTGCTAATTGTGGGATCCGTTTCCTGATGCGGGATCCGTTTGCTGGTGCGGGATCCGTTTGCTGATTGTGGGATCCGTTTGCTGGAATGCGAGATCACCATGGACCAAATTGCTGTTACAGCTGCTGTTGACTTTATCGTGGGGATGCGGGCATGGTTGACTGTGGACCATTTTCTACTGGGGATGAAGTGCTTTGAGTAGAGAATGCTGTGGACTTCGTGATGGTACCTGCTATGTGTGTGCTTGGCAGGTATATGTGTTTGTGCAAGAAGATGCATGAAGTGTGAAATGAAGAGAGAAATTGTGCTCGTGGTGCAATGTGATTTGAAAGCAGTTTTGCATGAGAGAGAAGTAAAGTGATTCTGTGTGTGAAGTGATTTTTGAAAGCAGAGATTGCTTGAGATGGATGATGTTCATACCTTCACCTACCATTGCCGCTTGATTAGGGATGGATTGCTGAAAGATGCTGCTGCTTTTGATGAAGAATGTCCATGCTTTGGATGGAGAATGATGATGTTGATGGTGATGAATTGTTCTTGCCTTTGAAGGAGTGTCGGCGAGATGGTATTCTGGATGACAGGTTGGTCGTGCCAAAAGGCTGCCTACGTATCCCTTGGAAGGAATCAGACCAGCGTAGTTCAAGGATGATGGAGAATGATGGGGGAGAATGCTAGGAGCAAAGCAAAATAAAGCACATACTTTTGCACATAGAAAGAAAAAGAAAAATCTTTTTTTTTTTTTTTTTTTTTTTTTTTGTGGATTAGAAGGGAAAGAATGCATACATGTGAGAAAAATGTTTTTTTTTTTTTTTTTTTAGTTCGTGGGTGAACCATTTTAACCATTGTGTGTTTGTAAAGCCAACCCAAGATCAAGTCATGTTCGATCAAAGTCCGGATTGCCTCGTATGAATGTCGTTGCTGCGGTGTCCAACGAAAATTGATGTCTAGCCCCAAGAGATTTGTCGTTTATGGGGCTTTAAAAGGACTATTGATGCCGAGATGCCAAGGGGTTGCTGACTGTAAAGCCCCTCAGATGCTAAACTTTGAGTGGCTTATGAAGCCCCCAAGATGAATCAAGTCTTAGCCCATTCAAATAAACTGTCTTTTGTTGTCGACGTGGGCAAGCTCCAAGAGAAGATCATTGATACTAAGCTTTGAGAGATTGCTAAGCCCCAAATGTCATAGGCTTATCAAGCTTGTAGATGGTGTGATGTGGAGACCTTTCGGTGTGAAGCCTCAAATTTTCTTGGAATCGGCTTAGCATTATGTTGGGAGCGGATGGCGCTATTGGGAAGAACTCTTGAAGGCGATCTTCTTCTTTCTCTTGTTTGGAGATGGATGGCCCTTTTTGTGGTTGATACCCAGATGGCGGAAGGTCCATGTTGAAAATGTAATACGGTCTTCGGGAGACGTCTCATGGGAGATGGTGATGTTGTTGCAAATGATAAGGTCTTGGCGTGATAAAGTCTCGAACGGTATGTTTGCTCGAGTCTTCTTGAGTTGAACTGACGGCGGATCTTCGGATTCAGCCTGTGCTTTTGATCTTGGAGAAGGGGGTGCTGTATTGCAGAAACATTGGGATAGGCCGTAACTCTGCTTATAGAGTTAACATATTGGCATTGCCCGCTATAACTCAGCCGGGTGAGTCTAGCATATTGAATCTTTTTCCTTTTCTCTAAGACTTCCTTCAGAATCTCGCTGTGAGTTCTAACAAGAATCATCAAATTCATTCATATCATCTGAGCCTTCATTTAAAACCAAGAGTCCTTTTGACTGGAAGTGTTGAGGGACCATTGAAGTTTGATCCCTTTATGGAGCCATAAGACTACTCCCAAATTGCATTGCTAGGGTACCACTGCCCCAAAAGCTTGTTAATTACGAAGCCCCAATATTGCCCTTTGCTTGTATCACTGTAATGCCGTAGCCCAAAAGATTGTAGATTGCGAAGCCCCTTGAGACCTTTCGGTATAAAGCTTCAAATGTTGCTGGGGACATTGAAGTGAATTGCTTCTTGCCGAGGGAGCCTTTAAGACTTGATCATAGCCCCTAGAGCGCCATCATTGATTGCAAGAAAGGTCCATCCTTTATTGGGGGAACGATCACGGGCACACATGACAAGAGGGCTTTTTTGACATCCCTTTTGGGAGACTTTGAGGATAGTCTCACACATCTTTCTCAAGCATAGCCCCTAGGGCTTATTGATTGTCAAATGAAGCAAAAGAAGACCTTGTTCTTGAGTCACATAGCCCCTAGGGCATCACCATTTTTTGATCAAAGCAAGAGTGACTCATCCTCGTGCGAGGGAACAAACATGAGAGGACATGGCAAGAGCTACTCCATTTCTCGGGAGCCTTTCGGCGTACTTTAGAAGCATATACTTGCAGAAGCTTTGAAAACTGAGACACATGTTGTTGCTATTTGTTGCCCAAGCCAATTGACTAGCTAGGGATTAGTTGTGCAACCTCGTGCCCTTTTATGATGGGCTCATTCTCAGATGGGTCTTGGTTATCACGGGCCTTCTTTTCATGAACCAAAAAATGCACACTGCTGGAGAATGATGCCGATAACCCAAGACAACCTTTGATGGTGCCATATCTTGTCGAGCCTTTTGCAATCCCAAAGTTGACTCGGTGGGGAATTGATTTGTTGAGGAGATCCAATGTAGAGTTTGTGCAGTTGTCTTCTTTAGAGGCCGGAGATCTCCATTTCTCTTTCCCTTCTCTCTCTCACTCTCTCATTTTTTTTATGACGCACCCTGTTTTTTGCCTAGACCGCCCTTTCGGGTTTTCAATCTAGCGGGCATCTCTTTTGCGTCTTTTTTTTTTTTTGACTCGATTAATGAGGAAGTGTGCATTGAATCTGGCTGAGGAGATAAGACATGTGATTTTGTGCTGAAGACCTCTTGTCACTAAAGATGAGTGACATTGACTCGACTAGGGAAGTTTCCCTAGTATTGACTTCATGTATATATTTGTTGAATGACTCACGAAGGCAAGTAAGTCATTTAGAGAGAAGAGAAAGAAAGCCCCAATTTGATTGCAAGAAATTGGGAGTATGCAGAAAGAATAGAAGCCCTAGACTCGATAAGGAACGGAAAGTGATTCCAAATCTAGGAAAGTTGTTCAATCTTGAGGTGATTAATTCATTGGCAAATGAATCGTACAAAGATGTCTTGACAATTTTGAGACGAAGGCCGATCACCATAACGCGCTGGGGCTAAACATATCTTCTTTCTTGCATGAGACCGGACCCGAAGGTTGCCTACGTTCCTCCAGTGTAGAGGCTCAGGTCACCGTAGTTCTTGTGGATTCTCCATTCGCCGTGATGAATTGTTGCTTCGTCGTGATTGTTGTCGATGTTGCTTCGTCCTTTGTTTGGTGGAATGATATCGTTGTTGTGAACTTCTTTGAATGAAGGGGATTTTTTTTTTTTATATATATATATTTTTTTTTTTTTTTTTTGTGCTCTAACTTTTGCCTAGGTTGATTTGAGGATTTCAACCTAGCGAGCCTCTTTTTTTTTTTTTTTTTTTTTTTTTTTTTTTTATAATCCCCTTTTGAAAATTTTGCTTCATGATTGTTTCTCCACCTTTCTTTGTCTTGATTTCGTCGTTGTTGATGTCTTCGTTGTTGATGCCGTCGTCGATGTTTAGCCCCTAGGCGTTCAAGCGATGGCCTTCATTCTAAAACGTGTTTAGACATCTTTTCATCATTTTGCCAAGAATTAAATTGAACAACTTGGAAGAGTGTATGAGGACAAGAACGACTTTAATTTGATGATTGACTCAAAATTTAACATTGGACGAGAGAAAACATTAATGCATACTTAAGAGGACTTTTGACTCTTTATATATATATATATATATATATATATATATATATATATATCCTATTTCTAGGTAGAGAAAGAGAAACGGAGATTGTTGTTGTAGTCCCCATTGTCGTTGTAGTCTTCTTTGTGGCATGATCTCTTGTTGAGGCCCCATTTCAAATCTGAGCCCCTTCCTTGATGAGTTCTTGCATGTTCTCACTCTCTGACTGTTGTTCTTCACCCACGGTAAATTCACCATTGTCAATCGAATCTTGGATGATGTCGCGGAGGGAGAAACAATCCTCGGTGAGATGACCGCTTCATTGGTGATAGTCACACCACTTGTGGTGGGCATGGTTGCGACGTAACGGTTGTGGTTGCTTGTACCCTTGGAGAGGAGAAACTTGTCACTTGGTTTTGATAGCTTCGTAGGCCTCGGTGATGGTCATGCCATTGAGAGGGGTATAGACACGGCCGTTGGTGGCACCTTTGTGACTTTTGAGGGGTGAGCCACTTGAGCGTGCTTTACCGTGGACCTTTGCCTTGCTGTCGATGAGCTATTGCAAACGAGCCTTAAGTTCGGACACTTCTTCCTTGTGAATTTTCCTCTCGAGATCAAGACGGTCTTGCCACAAATCGTCCTTGCGGCGGGCATCCTCGACAAGTTTATCCATTTGTTCCCCCATGGCTCTTATTATGTTGAAGAGCCTTTCGTTGGACACGGAAGTATTCTCACCCTTGTTGTTGTTGCTGTTGGAAGCCATTGGACCTATTGAGAGAACACGGTCGATCTTAAGTTGGCCCCACAAACATATTTTGGAGTAAAATAATTAACCCACAAACAAAGGAAAAAGACTCAACCACATAAGAAAAATGACTCTTTTTTTTTATTTATTTACAAAAGTCGGAAGGACGTGGTCCTTTTTGGGGTTTCTAGAAAAATAATGGAATCGTCACACTAGTATATAGACCTTCTCGCGGTCCCATATACTCATCGGATTCCACCACGCTTGTGAATCCTACATGTGTCGGGATTAAACTAAATTAATGTAGTAAATCATACATGCGGGGATGGATTTTTTATTAGCGTCCATTATGACCACTTGGGGACGGATTTTTATTTCGTCCATAACAACGAGTGGCATGTATGATTTGAAGACATTAGTTTAGGGAAATCTCGGCACATGGAAACCGACTTGAGTCACGGAGTGTTAGACCCTAACTAAAATTGTGTGGTTTGTGCTCGGCTAAAGAGAGGCTTAAAGGTCACCCCCGGCATGTAGTCATGAACTACGCCACGGGCTGAGGTTTACCGCTTCGAAAGAGCCAAGGTCGAGTCGAGCTTGAAACTTCCTAGGACGGGCCTCGACGGGTTTGGGGTTGGACTTGTGCGACTCGATAGTGAGCAGTTGATAAGAATTGTGCGCGTAGTGTGAGGTCTAACAAATGACAAAATATTTTTTTTTCAAAGGAAAGAAAAAAAAAACAAATAAGCACGTATTTACAACTTTCGAATCACCCGTGTGACCGATAAAAATGAACAGGAAATAAAAGTTGTTCTCTGCAGGCCCGGTGCCCACACACTGTCAAAACTGCCCATTCTGTTCACTGTTTCTGTTTCTGGGAAATGCCCAGAAGCGCGCGCATTCAGAAGCCTACTCGGGAGGCGCGCGCGTTAGACTAAGAGAAGTGGAGGCGCCCGCTTCTGGGCAGTACCTACAAATCAGCGGGTTTAAGGGATTGCCTTGACCCTAAATTATAGAACTTCTCCCCTGCAGTAAACGTTAGCACAGAAACATGGAATTGAAGGACAAGATGGGAGGCGGGCGTGTCGCGACCCCGACCCCGCGGGCCATGAGCACGCGAACTAGACGTCGACTTAACACACAAATACCAAAATACTGAAAATAAAAATTCCATTTTATACCAAAAGATGATAGAACAAGTTTTATAAATCCAAGCTTGACAATAACAATACACAACTAGCACAAGCTCCACAAGCTTATACCCAAAAATACAAAATACACAATTCTTAATGACGTCAAAGTTTGGTAATACTATTCCCAAAAGGTTTTACATTTAAATAATGTAAACCAAATAACCACCTGCCCAAAAGCTACTTCCACACTCGACGTCCTCCTCGTGATCAGGGAGTACTATTCCTTTCCTCCTGGGGGGGGGGTTAAGGAAAAATAAAGATAAAAGAAAGGGGGTGAGATAAATCTCAATAAGTTACTAATGCAACTACATGACATGCTATGGTGCAATAAACAATAATAAATCACATATAGCACATAGCAATAGCAGTTAACAGATAGCAGCGGAAATAAACAAATAACAAAGGATATTAGCCAAGGTTTCCCAACTGATAGAACCAAATAAAGGATCGCTGCGCAGCTTCAACAATCAACCAATCAACATCTTCATAGTAGCATAAAAGCTGAAGAGAAAACCCCGGTACCGGAACCATAACAAAGTAACATGTCACAAAGGACGGGAGTCATGACACAAAGTCATACTCCAAAAAGTTAGCTAGACTACTTCCGAAGGAAGCTAGCTCATCCCAGCCAAGGCCAATCTGGATGAGGAAATAAGGACCAATGGGCGATGCTATACTGGACTTGGCTTGTGCCATTATAGCATTATCCATTGCCTGACTCGAACACAAATAACCAGCTGGACTTTCAAATAAATGCTAAGTAATAAACAACTCATGATTCCAAAGTAGGGAACCATTCCAAATAAATCACCAAGAAGATGAAATAAAACCAATCACACATAATAAAGTGCTCAACCATTTCCAAATAATAATTAATCAAATCTCATAACACATTTGTTCACGGATGAACCATTTTCAACACTAGAGTAACCCACAATGTCTAATTAAATTAATTAGAGTCGTACCCGAACCTAGACTAAGCTTGATTTGGAAAACAATTAAAAACAAAGATACTCAGATCAGCTGCTATGGGCGGTCGCCCATAACCAGCCCGGGCGGTCGCCCAAAATCACTAACCCACAACCCATCAGACTGACTCCATGGGCGGTCGCCCAACCCATTAATGGGCGGTCGCCCAAAAACCCTGACACCAACATTCAGAACGAACTGATCTCATGGGCGGTCGCCCAAACCTGTAACGCCCATCCTATTTCTGGTTAAATATTTGACCTATTTGTTAAATATTTGAACTTGCATATTATGTGCTAGTTTTACTTGGGTTAATTTCTTAACTGCTTTAGAATATTAAGGTGGTTAAATGTCTAGTTTTGACTTTAGGGTCATTTGTGAAAATATGACTTTAGGGGCCTTTTTGTTAAAAGTGAAACTTGAGGGGCCTAAGTGCAATTTCCTAAAAGTTGAATGTATATAAAGTGGGTTTGCTTCTCAGAAGCTTATTCCCAAAAAATTTCTTCTCGTTCTTTCTCTCTGTTCTAAAGCTAGGGTTAGGTTTTTACCCTATTCTCGACTCCTCGAGTTTAATTATCCCTCCGTTCTTGATTCTGATCCCGGATAAATATTCGTGGCGTTGAATAGAGCGTTCCAGGCCGATCAGAAATTTATTTGGGTAACTTTGATTTTTGACTAGGTAAGTTATTAGCTCCCCCTTGCTTGTAATAACATTCATATATGTTATTCCTGATACTTGTGCTTGTCAATTTCGTGTTTGGGGTGATTTTTGTGATACTTGTAAATTTGGGACAAAGGAAGTATAATTCCTCTGGGTAAAATGATGAAAGAACTTATAAATAATAGTTTATACATGTTATGCACTTTTGGGGTTGTTAAAATGTTAGTAAAAAGTTACTCCTACGTTTGGGACGGAAAATTACTCAACCTGGGAAAGAAATAGAAATTTCGCAATTTTGTGCCTTGGGCGACCGCCCATTTTGGGCTGGGCGACCGCCCATCTATCTGAAAGATTTTACTCTTGAAAAACCTTGTTTTGGGCGACCGCCCATGTCTTGTTGTGCGACCGCACACTTCCCCTGATGAACAAAAGTCTTGAATAAACTTGGATTAAGTTAGACTTAACCCTAGATAAGGTATATAACCTTAGTATAAGATGTCCTAGTAAGTGTTGTGATACTTTAGGGGCATCAGAACTTGGTTTTAAACGTGAATACTCATTGAATTAGAATGAAAACTTAGTCTTGAACATGAACACTTATAGAACTCAAATGAGAACTTAAGTATAAGAGTAGTAACTCTTCTTTATGTCTTGAAAGTGCTATGAACAAGCACTAATGTGTTATACTTGTCTTGAAACCAATGATTGTGCACCTTAGGGGCATTAGCATAAAGTCTTGAAATTGAACATCCTAAGAATAGGATTAAGATTTTGTAAGAGTAAATGTATAACTCTTATACATGCTTGAATGTCCAAAGATTGGAGTTATAACTTGAAGTATAAGACCATAAAATCTTGTACATGACTTGAACATCCTAAGAATAGGATTAAGACTTGAATATAAGATAATAAAATGTTGTACATGACTTGATGCCAATACATATGTATGGTAATGAACTAGAAAGTGCTATGAACGAGCACTAACTTGTATGAGACATGTTCTGGTTGTGTATGTGCAAACATTGCATATAGTTGCTTGATAACAAGGTGACTTCTTGATTACTTGAAGCATGTTCCTTGTTGAGCTAGTCCACTACTTTTGGATTAGTTCTTCTCCCGTAGTTCAAGTAAATATCTACTTGTACATTCTTGTGTGAGTCCAGCTGGTTCTCCTTGCTTGTTCGGAAATATATAGGTTCACGCTTGTCGCGAGAGCTGAGGCTTAAGTGACAATCGGGTCCCTATGTATTTGCGCTTGACCCCTTACTACCGGCCATAGTAAGGGCATAGCTTCCTTGGTTGGAGCAATAAGCCTGACTTAAGTGAATGCTAAACTCTTGAACACCTCGTGAGTCTTGATCTTGAGAATGACACTGGTTACCGGGTCTTCTGATATATACTGAATAATCAGTTTCTTGTTATTGATCGTGATTGTCAAAGTAATACAAGCTACGAAAACAATGGTATTCTTGGGAGGAATAAGGAAGGAAGCAATATCCTTATAACTTGCTTGTTTAGCCTTATGTGCTACTTGATGAGTGTCTTAGCCTCTCATATACTTGTTACTTGATGATACTTGATATATGATTACTTGAGTATCTACTTGAATTTCATGATAACATGTCATGTAGTTGCATCTAATAGCTTACTGAGATTTATCTCACCCCGTTTCTTGTTTAATTGTTTTCCTTAGATCCAAGGAAGGATAGTGCGCAGTGAGGCTCGACATAGCTGGGAGCTTACTACGCAGGTCGTGATTATTTTGGGGCTTGTGTCCTTTTACTTTTGGTGAGGACGATGTACTATGGGTTTTGTAACTCCTTATTTTGGGGTAGACAGTCTTGTTCAGTTCTTGTTGTCACTAGACATCTTGTATAGTACTCTTGATGCCAGCTTATGTGCTAGGCATGTTTCCGCTGTGTATGTATTTAAGTTTGGTTTTAATTTTCTTGTCTAGAACTCGTGTTGTGAGCTAGTATAGCTCCTTACTCTTGAGTATATATATCATGTCAGTTTGTTATAGAAAGATGTCATCCAGTTTCTTGTTAAGTTTCTTGATTCTCGTTAGTCACGCGCATCCAGGTTCGAGGTTCTATTAGGGGATCCCGGGACCTGGGGGCGTGTCTGCTTGGTATCAGAGCTACCCTAGTTTAGCTACCCTGTTTAGCTACCTTGGTTTGCTCTAAGTCTGGATAGGGTCTATGGCCTAGATATGGGTTAGTCTTGGGGTGTTATTAACGCCGAGTGTTTACCTACAGGTACAATGAGTTCTGAAGGTACAAGTGGTTGTAATCAGCTGAGATCTGTAACTCCTCAAGAAGAGATGGTTGATAATGTAGACTGGGATTATCCTAATCGACTTACAAGGTTCTTGAAGTTGAAACCTCGTAGCTTTGACGGGGAATTTGATGCTAAGAAGGCAGAGGAGTGGATTGAAAGTATTGAGAAGATCTTTACAGCCTTGAGATGTGCAGGAGGTGATAAGGTAACCTTTGCAACCTTTAAACTTGAGAAAGCTGCTGAACATTGGTGGCAAGTTCTGAATAAAAGCTGGGAACTGGAAGGGGTACCACAGACTTGGGAGAATTTTCTTAAAGCATTCAAGCCACAGTTTATTCCAACAGTGGTCCAAGACAGAAAAGAGATGGAATTTCTTAATCTGGAGCAGGGAAGCTTGACAGTGGGGCAATACTCAACCAAGTTCACAGAATTGGCTAGGTATTATGATCACTTAGTTCCAAATGAGACCAAGAAGGCACAGAGGTTTGTGAAGGGGTTGAGGAGTGAGTATAGGAAGCAACTTCTTTCTCTACAACTTACTAGTTATCATCAAGCAGTGGAGAAGGCTTATGCTATTGAAAATGACATTGAAGAACACAAGGTGAAGTTGGGAACAACCATGACAGGTCATGTATCAGAGAAAGCACACGGATCTGGTTCTAAGGGTGGTAAATCTAGCCACCAAGATCGTCGATTCCGACAGCCATCTGAAAGTAAAGGTAGTGTATCAACTGGTTCGAGGACAACAGTCCAAGGTCCCAGGAGAGTATGTGGTTATTGTTCGAAAGAAGGCCATTCTGAAGACAAGTGTTGGCTAAAGCAAGGAAGATGTTTATCTTGTGGTGAAACTGGGCACTTTATCAAGAATTGTCCTAAGGGCAAAGGAAGTCAAGTTGGGGGTACAAGTCAACAGGCCTCAGGTACTAAGAGAGATAGTGGGGGTCGACCTAAAGTTTAGGGTCGAGTGTTTGCTCTAGATCAGCAGGGTGTAGCTGAGTCTTCTGCGGTCATAGGAGGTACTATATTACTTTCTAGTACGAGAGCGCGAGTCTTGATAGATCCAGGCTCATCTCATTCTTATGTGGCATCTCATTTTGTGTCGCACTTGCATGTTCTTCCTGATTTTATGCCTTATGTGCTAGAAGTATCTTCCCCTATGGGAGATTGCATGTTTGCTTCTGAGGTTTACAAGAAATGTGAGGTTCTTGTGGGTGATCATGCCATTCTTGCTGACCTAGTCGTGTTACCTATAAGGGACTTTGACGTGATTCTTGGCATGGATTGGCTTTATGTGCATCATGCATCTGTTGATTGTCATAGAAAAGTAGTAACTTTTTCTATACCTGGTTTGCCTGATTTTACCTTTGAATGTGATAGGCCTTTATGTGCTATACGTGTTATTTCTGCTTTAAAAGCTAGAAAACTTTTATCTCGTGGTTGTGCCGGGTATCTCGCATGTGTGCTTGACCAAAGTTTATCTGTTCCCAAGATGGAGGATATTCCTGTTGTGTCTGAATTTTCAGATGTGTTCTCTTCCGAGTATAGCATGCCACCTGATCGAGAGCTTGAGTTCTGTATTGAGTTATTACCAGGTACAGCACCAATCTCTAAAGCACCTTATAGAATGGCTCCGGCTGAGTTGAAAGAGTTAAAAACACAGCTTGAGGAATTGCTTGAAAGGGGCTTCATCAGGCCTAGTGTATCACCGTGGGGTGCACCAGTGTTATTTGTTAGAAAGAAAGATGGAACTCTGCGATTGTGTATTGATTACAGAGATCTTAATCAGGTAACTATCAAGAACAAATATCTGTTACCTCATATTGATGACTTGTTTGATCAGCTTCAAGGTTCAGTAGTGTACTCGAAGCTTGACTTGAGAAGTGGTTATCATCAGTTGAAAATCAGATCTGAGGATATACCAAAGACAGCTTTCCGTACCAGGTATGGGCATTATGAGTTTATTGTTATGCCATTCGGTTTGACAAATGCTCCAGCTGTATTTATGGATTTGATGAACCGTATTTTCAAGCCATATCTTGATTGTTTCGTGGTGGTATTCATTGATGATATTCTTGTGTATTCTAAATCACGGGCTGAGCATGAACAACATCTCAGAGTGGTATTGCAAGTTCTTCGTGAGAAACAATTATTTGCAAAATTCAGCAAATGTGCTTTCTGGTTAGAAGAAGTTTCATTCTTGGGGCATGTTGTGTCTGCTACTGGTATTGCAGTAGATCCTTCCAAGGTTGAAGCAGTTGTAAATTGGAAGAGGCCAACTACAGTGACAGAGATCCGTAGTTTCTTGGGCTTGGCTAGTTATTATCGGAGGTTCATTGAGGGATTCTCCAAGATTGCTACTCCATTGACTAATTTGACTCGAAAAGCTATTTCTTTTGAGTGGAATGACAAATGTGAAGCAAGTTTTCAAGAATTGAAAAGGCGCTTGACTACAGCTCCAGTCTTGGCTCTACCTAGTGGTTCTGAGCATTTCATGGTTTATACTGATGCTTCTAAAAAAGGATTGGGTTGTGTTCTGATGCAAGATGGCAAGGTAATAGCTTATGCTTCTCGAAAATTATCTCCTTATGAAAAGAATTATCCTACTCATGATTTAGAGTTGGCTGCGATTATTTTTGCTTTGCATAAATGGAGGCATTACTTGTATGGAACCAAATTTGAAGTCTTTACTGATCATAAGAGCTTGAAGTACTTGTTTTCTCAGAAAGAGCTTAATATGAGACAACGTAGATGGATGGAGAAATTGAAGGATCATGATTGTACTATCCTTTATCATCCAGGAAAAGCAAATGTTGTGGCAGATGCACTGAGCAGAAAGACTTATATTTCTTGCTTGATGATTCGTGAATGGAAGATGTTTGAAGACTTGTGTGATTGGAGTCCTTGTGAATCAAATCATGGAATTATTTTGGCTAATATAAAGGCTACTTCAGATTTACTCCAACAGATCAAAGAAGTTCAGGTAACTGATTCTGAATTGCAGAAAATTATTAGTGGAATGAATGAAGGAAAATAACCAGATTTTTCTTTTAATAGTGATGGAATTCTTACCTTTCGAGGCCGAGTTTGTATTCCCGTTGATCTTGAGATAAAGAAGAAAGTTCTTAAAGAGGCTCACAAAGCCAAGTATACTATTCATCCTTGAAGCACTAAAATGTACCAAGACTTGAAGAAACATTTCTGGTGGAACAATATGAAAAGAGAAATTGCTGAGTATGTGTCCAAATGTTTGACTTGTCAACAAGTGAAAGTGGAACATCAACGTCCAGCAGGTTTGTTGCAACCATTAGAAATTCCAGAGTGGAAATGGGAGCATATCACGATGGATTTTGTGACTGGTTTGCCACGTACTTGACGAGGCCATGATGTTGTTTGGGTTATAGTGGATAGACTGACCAAGTCAGCTCACTTCTTGTCTGTTTCTCTGGGATATTTATTGTCTCAGTTGGCATCTTTGTATGTTCAGGAGATTGTTCGACTCTATGGAGTTCCTGTCAGTATTGTATCTGACAGAGATCCTCGTTTTACTTCTCGATTCTGGCAGGCTCTTTAGGGTGCCATGGGTACTAAATTGAATTTCAGTACAGCTTTTCATCCTCAATCTGATGGGCAATCTGAAAGACTTATACAGATTCTCGAGGATATGTTACGTGCTTGTGTTGTGGATTTCAAAGGCAGTTGGGATACTCACCTTCCTTTAGCTGAGTTTGCTTATAACAACAGTTATCAGTCTAGCATTGAAATGGCTCCATATGAGGCTCTTTATGGCAGAAAATGTCGATCTCCTATATGCTGGGATGAAGTGGGAGAAGCTAGACTCTTGGGTCCTGAAATGGTTCAACAGTCAGTTGAGAGTGTGAAACTCATTCGAGATAGATTGCGCACAGCTCAGAGTAGACAAAAGAGTTATGCTGATCATCGAAGAAGGAATCTTGAATTCCAGGTAGGTGACTTTGTATTCTTGAAGGTCTCTCCTCGTAGAGGTATAAAGAGATTTGGGAAGAAAGGAAAGTTATCTCCTCGTTATATCGGTCCATTTGAGATTCTTGAAAGAGTTGGGAAGTTGGCTTATAGAGTGGCTTACCACCTTCTTTATCTGGTATTCATGATGTGTTCCATGTATCTATGCTTCGCAAGTATATGGCGGATGAGTCGCATGTTCTTGAGTATGAGGCTATTCCATTTCAGTCTGATTTGTCTTATGAGGAACAACCTGTTGAAATTCTTGACTGGAAAGAGCAAGTCTTGCGTACTAAAAGGATTTCTATTGTGAAGGTCCTTTGAAGAAATCATGAAATTGAAGAGGCTACTTGGGAAACCGAGAGAGAGATGTGAGATAAATACCCGAGCTTATTTAAAAATTTTGGTAAGTAAAAATTCGTGGGCGAATTTTCTTTAAGGTGGGGAGGATGTAACGCCCATCCTATTTCTGATTAAATATTTGACCTATTTGTTAAATACTTGAACTTGCATATTATGTGCTAGTTTTACTTGGGTTAATTTCTTAACTGCTTTAGAATATTAAGGTGGTTAAATGTCTAGTTTTGACTTTAGGGTCATTTGTGAAAATATGACTTTAGGGGCCTTTTTGTTAAAAGTGAAACTTGAGGGGCCTAAGTGCAATTTCCTAAAAGTTGAATGTATATAAAGTGGGTTTGCTTCTCAGAAGCTTATTCCCAAAAATTTTCTTCTCGTTCTTTCTCTATGTTCTAAAGCTAGGGTTAGGTTTTTACCCTATTCTTGACTCCTCGAGCTTAATTATCCCTCCGTTCTTGCCGTTCTTGATTCTGATCCCGGATAAATATTCGTGGCGTTGAATAGAGCGTTCCAGGCCGATCAGAAATTTATTTGGGTAACTTTGATTTTTGACTAGGTAAGTTATTAGCTCCCCCTTGCTTGTAATAACATTCATATATGTTATTCCTGATACTTGTGCTTGTCAATTTCGTGTTTGGGGTGATTTTTGTGATACTTGTAAATTTGAGACAAAGGAAGTATAATTCCTCTGGGTAAAATGATGAAAGAACTTGTAAATAATAGTTTATACATGTTATGCACTTTTGGGGTTGTTAAAATGTTAGTAAAAAGTTGCTCCTACGTTTGGGACGGAAAATTACTCAACCTGGGAAAGAAATAGAAATTTCGCAATTTTGTGCCTTGGGCGACCGCCCATTTTGGGCTGGGTGACCGCCCATCTATCTGAAAGATTTTACTCTTGAAAAACCTTGTTTTGGGCGACCGCCCATGTCTTGTTGTGCGACCGCACACTTCCCCTGATGAACAAAAGTCTTGAATAAACTTGGATTAAGTTAGACTTAACCCTAGATAAGGTATATAACCTTAGTATAAGATGTCCTAGTAAGTGTTGTGATACTTTAGGGGCATCAGAACTTGGTTTAAACGTGAATACTCATTGAATTAGAATGAAAACTTAGTCTTGAACATGAACACTTATAGAACTCAAATGAGAACTTAATTATAAGAGTAGTAACTCTTCTTTATGTCTTGAAAGTGCTATGAACAAGCACTAATGTGTTATACTTGTCTTGAAACCAATGATTGTGCACCTTAGGGGCATTAGCATAAAGTCTTGAAATTGAACATCCTAAGAATAGGATTAAGATTTTGTAAGAGTAAATGTATAACTCTTATACATGCTTGAATGTCCAAAGATTGGAGTTATAACTTGAAGTATAAGACCATAAAATCTTGTACATGACTTGAACATCCTAAGAATAGGATTAAGACTTGAATATAAGATAATAAAATCTTGTACATGACTTGATGCCAATACATATGTATGGTAATGAACTAGAAAGTGCTATGAACGAGCACTAACTTGTATGAGACATGTTCTTGTTGTGTATGTGCAAACATTGCATATAGTTGCTTGATAACAAGGTGACTTCTTGATTACTTGAAACATGTTCCTTGTTGAGCTAGTCCACTACTTTTGGATTAGTTCTTCTCCCGTAGTTCAAGTAAATATCTACTTGTACATTCTTGTGTGAGTCCAGCTGGTTCTCCTTGCTTGTTCGGAAATATATAGGTTCACGCTTGTCGCGAGAGCTGGGGCTTAAGTGACAATCGTGTCCCTATGTATTTTCGCTTGACCCCTTACTACCGGCCATAGTAAGGGCATAGCTTCCTTGGTTGGAGCAATAAGCCTGACTTAAGTGAATGCTAAACTCTTGAACACCTCGTGAACACCTCGTGAGTCTTGATCTTGAGAATGACACTGGTTACCGGGTCTTCTGATATATACTGAATAATCAGTTTCTTGTTATTGATCATGATTGTCAAAGTAATACAAGCTACGACAACAATGGTATTCTTGGGAGGAATAAGGAAGGAAGCAATATCCTTATAACTTGCTTGTTTAGCCTTATGTGCTACTTGATGAGTGGCTTAGCCTCTCATATACTTGACAACAATGGTATTCATGTAGTTGCATCTAATAGCTTACTGAGATTTATCTCACCCCGTTTCTTGTTTAATTGTTTTCCTTAGATCCAAGGAAGGATAGTGCGCAGTGAGGCTCGACATAGCTGGGAGCTTACTACGCAGGTCGTGATTATTTTGGGGCTTGTGTCCTTTTACTTTTGGTGAGGACGATGTACTATGGGTTTTGTAACTCCTTATTTTGGGGTAGACAGTCTTGTTCAGTTTTTGTTGTCACTAAACATCTTGTATAGTACTCTTGATGCCAGCTTATGTGCTAGGCATGTTTCCGATGTGTATGTATTTAAGTTTGGTTTTAATTTTCTTGTCTAGAACTCGTGTTGTGAGCTAGTATAGCTCCTTACTCTTGAGTATATATATCATGTCAGTTTGTTATAGACAGATGTCATCCAGTTTCTTGTTAAGTTTCTTGATTCTCGTTAGTCACGCGCATCCAGGTTTGAGGTTCTATTAGGGGATCCCGGGACCTGGGGGCGTGTCAAAACCAATCATGGGCGGTCGCCCACGAGCCCTGACTGCCGGAATTCGGCAAGTTTACCTGGGTTTCATCCAAAACTCAACCCCAACCAAAACCAATCCAAAATCCAACACATCTAACAGGTATAATAAGGTACTAGAACAACTTATGAGTCTAAAATGACTCATATAACATCATTAACAACCAAAACCAAGATTTGATCCCAACATTCTCAAAAATCACAAAAGATGAACAAAAATACAAATAAATCCCAAACTCAATCAAAATGACATATATATGAACTAAAACATTACATAAACTAAAGATGAACATTTTAGCATAAAAATGGGGAAAAAGCAACTTACTTGAATTTATGAAAGATGACGGAATTCGAATATTTTTGGCTCTACATGATCCTATCGACGATCTAAACACATTTCATAAAATGAGAACAAAGAAAAGATGAGAGGAAGATGATCAAAATGAAGGAAATAGGGAGGGGAGTTTTCTTACCTTTTCACCCAACAATGGAGAGAGAGAGAGAGATTGAGTGTGCTGGGAAGAGAATGAGGGAGAGGGTGAGGGAGAGGGGGAAGTAGGGAGGGAGTAGGAGAATGATTTTAAAAAACTTACACTTAGGCCCCCTCATGCCCTACTAACACATAACCAAAATAACCCTCCTAACCAATAATTCCCTACTACCCACTTAACCCAATATCAACCAAATAATGCTAGACACAATTATGAGATATAAAATGCGCACATAATAATTAATCAAATAAATAAATAATAATTAATTATTTATTAATAAAATAGAGACGGGTTTTCGGGTCGTGACATTCACTCCTCCTTAAAGAAAATTCGACCCGAATTTTAAAGGTACTTACCCGAAACAAAAAGCCACGGATATTTCCGTTCCATTTCTTCTCGAAGCTCCCACGTCGACTCTTCGACATTGTGATTCCTCCATAGCACTCTAACCAACGCAATTCTTTTATTCCTCAACTCTTGGACTTTAGTATCTAGAATCCGAACCGGTCGTTCCTCATATGACATGTCAGGCTCTATAACCTCGGGTACCCTCGCTAACACGTGAGATGGATCATGCAAATACTTCCGAAGCATAGAAACATGGAAAACATTATGCAACCGGTCAAGAGAAGATGGCAAAGCGAGTCGATAAGCAAGAAGTCCCACTTTTTTCAAAATCTCGAACGGTCCAATAAATCTCGGAGCCAATTTACCTTTCTTCCCAAACCTTCGAATACCAACCTTCGGAGACACCTTCAAGAACACAAAATTTCCGGTCTGAAAATTAATATCACGTCTTCGGTGGTCCGCATAGCTCTTATGTCGACTCTGGGCTGTCTTCAATCGATCCCGAATAACTTTGACTTTCTCAACTGAATTCTGAACCAAATCGATACCCCATATCTTCGCTTCCCCGATTTCATCCCAACAGATAGGCGATCTACACTTTCTCCCATATAAAGCCTCGTAAGGATCCATCTCGATACTAGCCTGATAACTGTTATTATAAGAAAACTCCACCAGAGGTAAATGAACATCCCAAGAATCAGAAAAGTCTATCGAACAAGCTCGCAACATATCCTCTAAAATCTGAATAGTCCTCTCTGATTAACCGTCAGTCTGAGGGTGAAAAGCTGTACTGAATCTAAAATCGGTACCCAAAGCTTCCTGCAACGCTTTCCAAAATCTAGAAGTAAACCTCGGATCACGATCCGACACAATGCTAACCGGAACCCCATCCAATCTCACAATCTCATTCATATAAAGGGTCGCAAGTTTCTTTATCGAGTATCTGATATCAATCGGTAAGAAATGAGCAGTCTTGGTCAGTCTATCCACGATCACCCAAACACTGTCATACTTCCTACGGGTACGAGGTAGTCCCGTAACAAAATCCATAGTCACATGCTCCCATTTCCACTCCGGAATCTCTAATGGATGAAGTAGTCCTGCGGGTCTCTGATGCTCGGCTTTGACCTGCTGACAAGTTAAACACTTCGATATACTCAGCTATTTCTCTCTTCATGTTGTTCCACCAAAATTGTTGTTTCAGATCTTGGTACATCTTCGTACTACCCGGATGAATAGTATATCTCGATTTATGACCCTCATCTAAAACTTGCCTCTTTATTCCATCAACATCGGGCACACACAATCGTCCACGAAAAGTCAACACCCCAATCGAGCTCAAAGAAAAAAATCCTCGAAGTTCTTCTCCTTCAATTTACCCATTATTTTCACTAACTCGAGATCTTCTTTCTGAGCTTCCTTTATTCTTTGAATTAGGGTCGGAAACACCCTAATATTCGCAAAAATAGCCCCATGTCTCGATTCACGAGGACACCAATCTCGAACATCCTCAAGCATTTTCCACTATCGAACCATCATCGAAGCCACATAAGATTTTCTACTAATCGCATCGGGTACAACATTTGCTTTCCCGGGATGATAGGATATCTTACAATCATAGTCCTTCAAAAGTTCCATCCATCGACGCTGTCGGTTATTAAGTTCCTTCTGGGAGAAGAGGTACTTCAAACTCTTGTGATCCGTGAAAATCTCAAATTTTGCCCCGTAAAGGTAGTGCTTCCACTTCTGAAGAGCAAATACGATAGCTGCCAATTTCATATCGTGAGTAGGATAATTCTGTTCACTCGGACTCAACTTCCTCGAAGCATACGCGATCACTTTCCCATTCTGCATTAAGACACAACCCAAGCCTTCCTTCGATGCATCACTATAAATCACTAAGTCGTCGTTCCCATTCGGTAATGCAAGAATCGGTGCAGTAGTCAACCTCTTCTTCAACTCCTTAAAACTGTTATCACATTTCTCGGTCCACTCAAACGGGACATTCTTTCGGGTCAACTGTGTCATCGGTGTAGCAATCCGTGAAAACCCTTCTATAAACCTCCTGTAATATCCGGCTAACCCCAGAAAACTTCTGATCTCAGTCACTGTCTCGGGTCTCTTCCAATCAACAATAGCTTCTATCTTCGAAGGATCCACAGAAATCCCATCTTTAGAAATAACGTGCCCCAGAAATGAAACTTTCTCGAGCCAAAATTCACACTTACTAAACTTTGCGAACAACTGTTCCTTTGCAAGAACTGATAAAACTGTCCTCAGATGTTGCTCGTGTTCTTCTCGAGATTTAGAATAGACAATAATATCATCGATGAAAACCACTAGAAACGAGTCAAGATAAGGATGGAAGATTCGGTTCATCAAATCCAAAAACACGGCCGGTGCATTAGTCAACCCAAACGGCATAACCACGAATTCATAATGACCATAATGAGTGCGAAAGGAAGTCTTCGGAATATCATCCGATCGAATCTTCAGTTGATGGTACCCGCTCCTCAAATCAAGTTTAGAAAATACTACCGACCCTTGAAGTTGATCGAATAAATCATCAATATGCGGTAGAGGATATTTGTTCTTCACCGTTACCTGATTCAACTTTCGGTAATCAATACACAACCTCAACGAACCGTCTTTCTTTCTCACAAAAAAAACCGGTGCTCCCCACGGGGAAACACTAGGTCGAATAAACCCTCTATCAAGCAACTCCTGCAACTGAACCTTCAATTCTTTCAACTCTGCCGGGGCCATTCTATAAGGTGCATTCGAAATCGGAGCTGTACCTGGTAGAAGATCTATACAGAACTCTATCTCTCGATCGGGCGGCATATCGTACTCAGAAGACAAAACGTCAGGAAATTCTCTAACTACCCGAACACTTTCCAAACCAGGTGATTTTTTCTTGGTATCAAGCACACTAGCCAAGTAACCCTCACAACCACGATGCAATAATTTTCTCGCTTTCACATAAGAAATTAAACGAATTTTTCTACTCAAAGGACTAGCCTCAAAAACAAACTTAGGCACATTGGGAATAGAAAAAGTAACAACTTTATTACGGCAATCAACAGAAGCATGAAACTTGCTCAACCAATCCATACCTAAAATAACATCAAAATCTTGAATCGGAAGGACTACCAAGTCCGCACACAAGACACGACCACATATAAGCACATCACAATCACGAAATACTCTATCGGTCACCAAACATTCTCCTATAGGGGTCGACACCTCTAGCACATAAGGTAAAGACTCAAATGCAGCATTTAGCAAAGAAGCAAATTGCACAGATATGTAAGAATGCGATGATCCTTGATCTACTAACGTACGAGCGCTCACATTAGACACAGAAACAATACCTCCAATAACGGAAGGATCATCGGTAGCTTGTTGTTGATTCATGGCAAATACCCTTCCTTGGACCTTGGGCTTTCCCGCAGCATCTCTTTTCTGACCCTGAGAAGAACCAGCTCCTGACCCTGATGGTTGGCCTATGAACCTCGGGAAATCTTTCGCAAAATGCCCCAACTGGCCATAATTAATACACTTCCCTTGCTTCTTCCAACACCGGTCCTCTGAATGGCCTTCCTTCTGACAATAGGTGCAAAGCCTCCTATTTTGATTCCCCGGAGTAGTACCCGGATTCCTTGGTATGGTTTGTCCTTTAAACTGAGATGGTCCTCCCGAATTACCTCGGTTATCTGAACGCTGATGTGGTTGTGACTTGGTATGACTTCCTTGCTTACCCGTGTTCGCGACCTCGGTCTTCCTCTTATGTTCCCCAATGTCTTGCTCGATTAGGTATGCACGATCCACGGCATCCTGGAATGTCAGAATCCTCTGAGCTATAAGCTGAGTCCGGATAGATGTCTTCAAACCTCGGATGAACCTCATTGCTTTCTGCTCCTCCGTCCTCACAAGATAGTCACAATACCTGGCTAATTCTATGAACTTAGCCGAGTACTGAGCCACGGACAACAAGCCTTGATCCAAATTGAGAAGCTCGATCTCCTTCCAGTTCTGATCAACTACCGGAATAAAATGCTCTTTGAATTTCCGCACAAACAATTCCCACGCGTACGGTGTATTAGTCTCGTCCCAACTTGCTTTAATCCCTTTCCACCAATGCTCGGCGGCACCCACAAGCTTATAAGCCGCAAATCGGACCTTATCCTCACCATTGCAACCAAAGACATTGTAAATTTTCTCCATTGATTCTATCCATAGCTCGGCCTTCTTCACATCGGGTTCCCCATTATACTCCGCCGGTTTCAGTTTCAAGAATTGCTCCAAACCATATCGGGGTAGTGCTTGCTCTACTCTCGGACCTTGGTCATAATAGCCTTCATGGCTGCCTCAAACATACCCTGAAACATTGCACGGGCTTCATCTCTTGTTTCATTCTGATTTGAAGTTCCGGCATTACCTTCACCACTTCTTCCTCTAGCCATTTCGACTAAGTGCCTGCATAAAACAACAACCGTTACTCACTCCGAACACAACTACCCTCCTAGGTCATACTAGTCCACCTATACTTAAACTTAGAGCTAAACCATAGCTCTGATACCAACTGTCGCGACCCCGACCCCGCGGGCCAAGAGCACGCGAACTAGACGTCGACTTAACACACAAATACCAAAATACTGAAAATAAAAATTCCATTTTATACCAAAAGATGATAGAACAAGTTTTATAAATCCAAGCTTGACAATAACAATACACAACTAGCACAAGCTCCACAAGCTTATACCCAAAAATACAAAATACACAATTCTTAATGACGTCAAAGTTTGGTAATACTATTCCCAAAAGGTTTTACATTTAAATAATGTAAACCAAATAACCACCTGCCCAAAAGCTACTTCCACACTCGACGTCCTCCTCGTGATCAGCGAGTACTATTCCTTTCCTCCTGGGGGGTTAAGGAAAAACAAAGATAAAAGAAAGGGGGTGAGATAAATCTCAATAAGTTACTAATGCAACTACATGACATGCTATGGTGCAATAAACAATAATAAATCACATATAGCACATAGTAATGGCAGTTAACAGATAGCAGCGGAAATAAACAAATAACAAAGGATATTAGCCAAGGTTTCCCAACTGATAGAACCAAATAAAGGATCACTGCGCAGCTTCAACAATCAACCAATCAACATCTTCATAGTAGCATAAAAGCTGAAGAGAAAACCCCGGTACCGGAACCATAACAAAGTAACATGTCACAAAGGACGGGAGTCATGACACAAAGTCATACTCCAAAAAGTTAGCTAGACTACTTCCGAAGGAAGCTAGCTCATCCCAACCAAGGCCAATCTGGATGAGGAAATAAGGACCAATGGGCGATGCTATACTGGACTTGGCTTGTGCCATTATAGCATTATCCATTGCCTGACTCGAACACAAATAACCAGCTGGACTTTCAAATAAATGCTAAGTAATAAATACTAGCTTAAATAAACAACTCATGATTCCAAAGTAGGGAACCATTCCAAATAAATCACCAAGAAGATGAAATAAAACCAATCACACATAATAAAGTGCTCAACCATTTCCAAATAATAATTAATCAAATCTCATAACACATTTGTTCACGAAGGAACCATTTTCAACACTAGAGTAACCCACAATGTATAATTAAATTAATTAGAGTCGTACCCGAACCTAGACTAAGCTTGATTTCGAAAACAATTAAAAACAAAGATACTCAGATCAGCTGCTATGGGCGGTCGCCCATAACCAGCCCGAGGGGTCGCCCAAAATCACTAACCCAGAACCCATCAGACTGACTCCATGGGCGGTCGCCCAACCCATTAATGGGCGGTCGCCCAAAAACCCTGACTCCAACATTCAGAACGAACTGATCTCATGGGCGGTCGCCCAAACCAATCATGGGCGGTCGCCCACGAGCCCTGACTGCCGGAATTCGGCAAGTTTTCCAGGGTTTCATCCAAAACTCAACCCCAACCAAAACCAATCCAAAATCCAACACATCTAACAGGTATAATAAGGTACTAGAACAACTTATGAGTCTAAAATGACTCATATAACATCATTAACAACCAAAACCAAGATTTGATCCCAACATTCTCAAAAATCACAAAAGATGAACAAAAATACAAATAAATCCCAAACTCAATCAAAATGACATATATATGAACTAAAGCATTAAATAAACTAAAGATGAACATTTTAGCATAAAAATGGGGAAAAATCAACTTACTTGATTTTATGAAAGATGACGGAATTCGAATATTTTTTGCCCTACACGATCCTATCAACGATCTAAACACATTTCATAAAATGAGCACAAAGAAAAGACGAGAGGAAGATGATCAAAATGAAGGAAATAGGGAGGGGAGTTTTCTTACCTTTTCACCCAACAATGGAGAGAGAGAGAGAGAGATTGAGTGTGCTGGGAAGAGAGTGAGGGAGAGGGTGAGGAAGAGGGGGAAGTAGGGAGGGAGTAGGAGAATGATTTTAAAAAACTTACACTTAGGCCCCCTCATGCCCTACTAACACATAACCAAAATAACCCTCCTAACCAATAATTTCCTACTACCCACTTAACCCAATATCAACCAAATAATGCTAAACACAAATTAATATTATGAGATATAAAATGCGCACATAATAATTAATCAAATAAATAAATAATAATTAATTATTTATTAATAAAATAGGGACGGGTTTTCGGGTCCTGACACTGGTAATTAGGGTCGGACGCGCGCGCTTTAGGCCAAGAAGGCCAGAGGCGGGCGCTTCCTACCCTTTTTACCAGAATGCCCAAAAAATAAAATAAAAGAACACCAAAAATGAAAAACGCAAGTTTAACCCTCTATGTCCCCAGCAGAGTCGCCACTGTAGATACCCCGGGGGACCACCGCTTGGCTAGAGCGGTGAATTATCCTAGGATGCCTAATTGATTTTAAGAGTCGCCACCTTTGTTTTAGAGGAACATAAGAAAAACCTAAAAAGAGCCAATTTTATATACAAAACCAGAGATTCGGGAAAAGATGGGTTCGGGGGTTAGGTGACGGAGTGGGAAGTACTTAAACATCCACTCTGCCCCGCTTACGCGGGTCTTGCTACTTTTGGTGTTCTAATGCTAAATGTCCTTTAGTTAATTAATATAAAAATGTGCTAACAATTATAATGTAAAGGAAAAAGGGAAATAAAAGATGAATGATTTTATTAATTTAATGCTAAAAGATTACATGTTGAATTATTGTTAAACAATTACATTAAGAAATGAGAATGTAAATTAAAGTGGAATTAAAATGTTGGGATGTAACCTTGACCAAACTTCAATAGTGAAGTGGTCTTTTGGTTGTATCCCTTTTTATGGAGATTGCATACATTGACTAGACATGAATAAATGAGAGAAGAAGAATAAAGTACCTTAAGAAAGAGGATTTCAAACTTGGACTTGAAAATGGTGTTGTTGTAAGGAAATTGTTGTAGAACAATTTGTGTAGAGTCTTGTTACGAAGAACTCTTGTTGGGAGAATTTGTGTAGAGAATTGTGTATAGTGTGTGTATAGAGAAAATTCAAGTCTAAAAATGAGGTTAAGGTCTAAAAATGAGGTCCAGGTCTAAAAATGAGGTCCAAGAGAGGTAAAAGAGAGATGAAAAGAGATCCAAAAAGAGATGAAAAAGAGGTCCCCTTCCAATGGTGGATTGGAGGGGTTTTTATAGTTGAAAGGAGATGTTTTTGGTGCCAAGACGGAGTCCCAAATATCAGTTTCCCGGGCAAAATCATATAAAATGAGCAAGGGAGAGATTCTCGGACAGAAATCAGTAACTGACACGCCCAGACGCGCGCGCATCCCGTATAGTCGGCGGGAGGCGCGCGCTTCTGTCCCCAAAGGGTGGAGGCGCGCGACTTTGAAATGACGATTTTGACAGAATGGACTAGAAAGTTAACTCTGTTGTGCAGTTTAGTCCAAAACTGACGGAATCAGTTAGGAACTTAACCGAACTAACATAAATTAAAAAAAACAAGTAAAGTAAAAATACTATGTATGCAATCGGGGTGAGAGGTCCAAGGCGGGGTGTCTACACCATGACATAAATCTCATACCGCGGGTCATGTCCAGTACCTTGTTCCAAACAAGTACCCATAAATCTAACATGATCATCCCATGATCATTTAGCCTTTATACTAGTGCTTAACAAGCTCTAAGGACGGAGATTATTATAAGCAAACACGAGCCATAATAATAATCTTATTATCTCTTTATCATTATGAATAAAATGATAACTTATACAACGTTTAACAAACGTGCCTAGGGCACCAACACCAACAATCTCCCACTTGCCCTAGGCCCAATTCCCTAGGTATCCAATACCCATGAACCTAACATGACCATCATGTCTTAGCTTGTGGAAGTCCCATTGTTTAGCGTGTCCGTAACGTTATCATTAGTAGGTACTTTGCATATATGTACATCTCCCTTATCAACGATTTCTCGAACGATAAGAGAACGCCTAAGTATGTGTTTGGATTTAGGATGTGCCCTTGGTTCCTTTGCTTGATCAATAGCACCACTATTATCACTAATATGGTCTGTTGGATTAGCAATACTAGGAACCATCTTAAGTTCACCAATGAACTTCTTAATCCAAACAACTTCCTTTGCAGCATTCTATGCAGCGATATACTTAGTTTTAGTCGTAGGATTAGTGACTGTACTCTGCTTACAGCTTCACCATTAGTTATAAAACTAGATTGAGATTTTTCTATTATCTTTGTCAGTTTGGAAGCATGCATCCGTGTACCCGTATACGACGAGATCATCTTCCATCCCTCCATAGATCAAAACAAATCTTTAGTCCTTCTAAAGTGCTTTAAGAATTGTTTCACAGCCATCCAGTGACTCTCACCGGTTGTCGGATTAATATCTACTTGTCATGCTCCAAGCATTAGATATATCCGGCTTAGTACTTATCATGGTATGATGGATCCAATTGTCGAAGCAAATGGCATCCCATTCATTTTCTCATGCTCATCATTTGTCTTATGGCATTTGATCCTTGCATAGAAAAATATCCATGTAACATTGGCAACTGCCTCTCCTAGAATTTCCATGCGGAACCTTCTAATAACCTTGTCAATGTGTGTACTTTGGCTTTAAACCAATTTGCTTCCTTGATCTATCTCTATAGATCTTAATGCCAAGGATATATGCAGCTTCATCTATATTCTTCATTGCGAAATACTTTCTTAACAAAGTTTTTGCAGACTAACGTGTAGGAATGTCGTTTCCAATGAGCAATATGTTATCCACATATTAATTTAAGGAATAGCGCTATGCTCCCACTAATCTTCTTGTATATACAAGGTTCATCTTCGTTCTTGATCAAGCCAAAATCTTTGACTTATCAAAACGGAGATTCCAACTCCCATAAGTTTGCTTTAATCCATCCAATGGATTTCTGCAATTTACATAATTTATTAGAATTTTCCTTGACTGTCAAATCCTTTAGGTTGTATCCAATACATCCTTAAGTGAGTTCCTGTTGAGGAACGCTTGTTTTGACATCGTTTTATCAAATTTCATATTCCAAATATGAACATGTGACTATGAGAATTCTAGTAAATTTCTGCTACCCATGTAAATTTTCTCCAAGAAAACTCATTCCTCTCCTTTGGTTTTTACGCCTTAGGTTAGAATGATCAAGTTCCAAACTTGATTATTACACATGGATTTCCTTTTAGATATTATGACTCCAAGCCATTAATCTAAATGTGGAGTTGATATTGCATCTTTGATGGGTAGTAAATACTTCATTCTAAATGAACTTTACCTTAATACTTTCTATTTCGAAATATCCAATATTTCTACTAATAGATTGTATCCTATCATGTATTGCAAGTATTTGTATATCTTGAACGGACTTTTCACGTCTCCTTGTGAAAACTTGTTCAACTTCCATCTTAGGTTAAAATATATTTCCTAGGTCTCGAACCATTCGAGATACATTTTACTCCCACTGATTCTTTTAGAGATAAACCATTTATCTAGAAAAGTATCATCATAATCAACAAACCATTTGTTTCTTATGAGTAAAATTATTATCCTCAAGTTTCCTTAGGATATCCCATGAAAGTATATTTATTAGATTTAAATGTGAGTGTGTCCCAGACAACTCCTTTCCAAAAGGTCTCACCATCTTAAATCTTTATGAAAGACAAACCTAGTTTTTCTTTCACCTTTTAACCTCTTTTGATAGAACTCAAATTAGTGTAATCATAGCAGTTTGTAATACATAACCCCAAAATTAATAATGGAAGATCAATTTGACTTTATCATCTAATGAACCATATCCAATAAGGTTCTTGTACTTCCACGTAGACACATCATTTAGAATGGTGTTCTCAGTGAAGTTAATTTTGAAACTATTTCACAATTTTGACGATGACTGTCAAATTCTTTGTTTAATTGTTCATCATCTGAATCGAATCAGAATCTTTTTAATAGTTTTACCAAGTATAACCAAAATTCTCTTTTAGCATTGCTTCTTAATGCACCATATACATCAAAATGTATTAGGTCGACTAAGATATTAGCCTTTTACCAATCATAGTAAAAGATGTCTTGGTCCAAGTAAATAAGTTTGCATAAATCATATGAATCCAAATCATATAACTTTAAAACTCCGTCCCATAGAATTTTAGATATGCATTTCTCATTTATTTGATCAAAACAATAATGCATAAATATTTTTAATTATTTATGTTATATCCTTTATTACTTTGTTCTTCAAGATTTCTGATATAAGATTTATTTATATGATAACACAATGAAGTAAATCATAATAAATAAAGCACCTTTCTTATTCCAAATAAGAAATAAATATCCTTCATTATCTTATAACAAAATAATATTTCCTAGTTCATTAGTAAAGTCACTTTACAAGTGTTCTATGAATAATGTTGCAACCATTGCATCATTACCATTCATAGATCAAACTTCACTATGAGTAGTCTTTCAATTTACTAATCATTGCACATTTTTACAAATGTGGGACCCATATCCGGTATCCAATACCTAATAATTAAAGTTAGAAAGATTAATTTATAACATAAGTATCCCGAGTGGTAGTCCTACTACCATTCTTTTGTTGATCGTCCAAAATCTTGACTACAATTCTAAATGGTCAATCCAATTACCATTTTACCAAACTGCAACAATTAGAGTTATTATTTTAACCATAATTATTTCCTTTAGGTTTGACAATGCTTGTCTTACCTTTCTTTTGGCACTTAGCCCTTTTCCATCATGAACCATGAGCACTGGAGAATCCATTCTCCACCATCTTCATCTCCACAGTTTTAGCATGTTAATGCAACTCGGAGAGATTCTTTATTCATTCCATGCATGTTATAGTTCATCACAAAGTGATTATAACTTTTGGACAATGAATCAAGAATGAGATCCGTTGCTTGCTCCAATCCAATTGGACAACCAAGTTTCTCAAGATGCTCTACGTAGCCTTTATCTTAAGCATGTGAGGTTCCACTTATTGCCCTTTACTCCTTTTGCAAGAAGTGAATGCAATAATGGTTTTATACCTCTCTTGCCTAGATTGCTCTTTGAAACATGTAACTCAACTCCACGCCTATCTAATAGGCTTCCACAAGTTCCAAACTTTGTTGGAGTTTTGAATTCATAGTTACGAGCATGAGACAACTCACATCCCTAGAAACATACTCATGTCTCTTGTGATTGTCTACTCCGGCATTAGGTTCTTTAGGAATAGGCCCATCAAGAATGTACAACCCATCTTCTTTCCTTAGAACCATTCTTAGGCTCAGGATCCAATCCATGAAGTTTGTACCATTCTTTTGAAGCATATCCTTATCAAGGATTAATCGCAATGATTTTAGTTGTCATCTACAACTTATGCAAAATTTCCAAAATTTTACAAGTACCAATTTCATTAAAGAGATAAATAATGTATTTTCCAAAAATACTCACACTAAATTATATAACCTTCAAATACATCCAATGTATGATATAATTTAAATGGGCTAAGATCCAACTTTAATTTAATTCTAAGTCTGCGGAGGCGGATTACACAAAATTAAATTAATTAGGTAGACAACCCTGTCAATCATATCTCATATGACTCTTAGATCCTTTCATGAGACTCTTTTGATATTGGGCTAAGATCCAACTTTAATTTAATTTTGAGTCCACGGAGGCGGACCGCTCAAAATCAAATTAATTAGGTAGCCAATTTCTTGTCAATAATATCCAATATGATTCTTAGTGATCCAATTTCAAAAGCATGTTTAATCTCATCTTTGCCTAGGCCCAAAACTGTTTTGACGCCTAATTGAGTCCAACCATTTTAAACGTATAGGAACCATTCAATTTAATGCACCTTGCGGAGGCAAGCCCACATTGAATTAATGAACCTCATCTTGCTCATACATGAATAAAATTAATGCACTTCGCGGAGGCGAACCCACATCAAAATACCCCATGTATAAACAAGTGTTTTAATCATGGCATGGCAAAAAAAACTTAAAACTTTCTTTGAAGGTTCATCACATATAGCATACAACACATTTATGAGCACATAATATAAACATGTTACGCATCACGTTTAGCCACTAAATTAATCTCCATTAATTTAAGCATAATATTTATGTGTCATTAGTTTCTCTATAATTATGAGGATGAGACTATTTGAACTTTGGTTATCATCTCCAAATCAAGACAACAAGAAGTGCGGTCGAACTAAGCCATTAGGCAACCACAATCCCGCACTAATTCAAGAAACCAAGAAAGTAGTCCATGTGGCCGAAACTAAGCAATAGATGGTCTCGATGAACGTAGGCCAATTGCATTCACAATTCCACATGGATCTCCAATCATTGAATCAAGAACTTTGTTTCTCAATTTTAACAATTATGAACTCTTCATAATTCTAACTTCGTTTTATCTTTGAAACTTTGATTGCAATCAAGTTTGGGAAACACAATCTCGATGAACGTAGATTAGCCATCCAAACCTTGAATCAATATCAGAATCAAACGACTAAAACAAATAGGAATTCAAACCAACTAAATCCACCTCGCGACCCAAAAAGAACCCCAGCCCAGACCAGAATGTCCGGCCGGGTCCTTACTTTGGTCCGGTCGGACCTACCTCAAAATTCCAGCCTCTGACCATCACTGTGCGGCCGCCCAATAAAGACTGTGCGGTCGCCCAAACATGTGCGGCCGCCCACATTTTTCTGTGCGGTCGCACAGTAGCATCAGAATGATTTTTAGAGTTCGAAAATTTGTCTCAAAATTGTTTTCTCCGATTATTAAAACTTTGATCCAATCAAAAATTAATAATCAAACAATTCAGAATCCAACATAATTTTAAGTGCGATTCAATAGTACGATTAAAGTTGTAAAACAATAAACCACATAGAATCATATAACACAAAAATATCATATAATCCATTATTCATATCATCCTAGGTATACAAACAATTTATATACACACAACATGATCTAAGTATTGAAATAATCAACATGAACGGGGCTCTGATACCACTGTTGGGTTTCGGAGTAACATGCGCAGCGGAATTAAGCATTAAAATTTAATGAAACTCAAAGCCCATAGATCCATTCATATGATTAAGTCAAATACAATATGATGAATACTAGAATACTAACCCTTGAAGCCTTTGATTTTTGCAACCTTGAATTCGATGGAGGCTTGAAAACTTTGATCACGAACGTAGTAAGAATCACGAACTTTGAAGATAATAAGTTTCACCCTCTAGCGGTATCCACACCACGAACGAACATCAAGAACACTTGATCTTGGTTGCTAGACCAAAATTGTGAAACACATTTTCACAATTAATATGAACTATATGGAATTTTATTTGTGTATTATTTTGTTCTTCAATCTAGGATGTCTTAGAACAAAATAAAACCCCTCTCAAACTCTTTGAGATTTGCACAAAAGCATAGGCTTTGATTCTGGCCGAATTTTGCTGTTTATATACAAGTTAGACATATTCCAAATAGGAAACTTGTGTCTAAACCCGTCCAAAATTCTTTTCCAAATCAAATCAGGAAACCAGTCCCGACATGGTGTGCGACCGCCCAAAATAACCTGTGCGGCCGCACATCTATCTGGAAGGTTTTGGTACTTTTTGAGCCAAGCTGTGCGGCCGCCCAACCCTTTGTGCGATCGCACACCTGCCCCAGATTTCCCTATTTTCCAAATTCCTCCAAAGTCCTTCGACTCAATATTCCGATATAGTCCTTATTTAAGATTCGTTCTATTGTGTGTGACCCTCTAGGATTATACTAAGTTGGCAATGGGTTCAAACATGAAACCATAAGATATTATTAGGTTCTAGCAAACCGTCATACCTACCCAAATAGTATAACTAGATACAAGTTCGCATTCCTTTAGAACATGTCATAATCCCTTTGTCCACGATGTCATTGAACACAAGTCATGGTAAATAAGTCAACTTGTATTGTTTAATACTTTATCGATTCCGAATATGTTTGATAATCCAAATGACATTGATCCAATCAATCCATTTGAGTTTGGCCAAACATTTCATCAACATCATTCCTACGAGGGGCCCAAGCTTGACATCTCTCCGAAGAGGGACAAATCCATTTAGCTTATTATTCTTCCCTACGTGAATCCAATCATGCCAATCATACAATTTATAACTACCGGGTTAAGGCAGCGTTTGAGTATGTCAAACATAATGTTCATCAAGTGGAAGACTATAATAACTTCATGTCTAAGGATTCAATTGACATAACTAATATGAAATTTATATATGACATCGACCATGACATAAATCTCATACCGCGGGTCATGTCCAGTACCTTGTTCCAAACAAGTACCTATAAATCTAACATGATCATCCCATGATCATTTAGCCATTATACTAGTGCTTAAAAAGCTCTAGGGACGGAGATTATTATAAGCAAACACGAGCCATAATAATAATCTTATTATCTCTTTATCATTATGAATAAAATGATAACTTATACAACGTTTAACAAACGTGCCTAGGGCACCAACGCCAACACTCCGCTGGCCCATCGTCTCAAGCACAAATGCGATCTACAACTCCGATCTAGAGCATAGTACAACTCCATCAAACCCGTCAAGCAAGTCTGCTCACAACATCCAAGTCCACTGGGCATCTCAACAGCAGAATCGTCACCATAATACCGGCACTAGTAAAAATGGTCTACGACAATCTGCACCAAGTGAATACCTAGGTGGACGCTTCTACATCATCTCCACCATCCTCAAGATCCACCAACATCACCCGATACCGCCTCTTAAGGCTGCCCAAACATACCCGCTCCTGTCAACGGTACAATCAAACCCGATCAAGCTCGGAAATCCATCTGCACTCCCATCGGCAAGCAAGGTATCATTACTCCACACTAGGGTAAGAGCCGTGAAGTCCGAAGGAACCACCATAACCTCTCCCCAACCAAAGTGGAATGAATGGGTGGTATCCCACAAATGCTCCCGCAGTGCCATGAACAGATCGGTACTCTTGGTCAACTCTCCTTGACCAGTCAAGCTCCCGAAGAATAAACCTAAGCCGGTAACCCGCACCTTGCTCTATACAGTCTCTGGAGTCCTCTCCCACAAGCTAGGCACAATTCTACATGAGCCCCTCGACTTCAAAGGTGGCAATATAACCTGCAAGCACAAACAGGTATACACAGCCAAGGTATTGTAATCAATCTAGCAGTTTATTTCACTTCATGCTCATCTATGAACTGCTGCATTTTTACTCTAGGAGAATCCCCAAAATTCCTAATGTATACTATAAATAACTCAATAAAAACCCTAGTCTACCTAGGACAAGACAAGTCAACTCCGAACAAGTCCGAAGCATTTCAATAATTAACGGACAAAATTATAACTTCATCCAAAATAAGCTTTCTCAACGAAACACTAATGTACATTACACTCTAAACAAAAGTCAAACAACACAAAAGCACTTTTAACAAAGTCAACCAAGTCAAAGATTGGTCAAAGATTACAACATTTTCGGACCAAAAAAATTACTTAACACAAAAATTGCATTTTTTTAACAAAACACCAAACCCGTAATTTTGGGTAAAATTGCAATCAAATATTCTCGTTCGAAGTAATTAACAATCAAACTTTCTCGTTCGAAGTAATTAACAATCAAACCCTTCATTCAAGGTAAATTACAGTCAAATCACTCACTTAAAGCAACTTACAACTAAGTCCCATGAATTTTACATTTAATTCACTCAAACCCCATATCTTGGGCAATTTGCAAACAAAGCACCTCAACTTAACACCATCCAAATCCAAACCCCATACTTTGGGTAATTAACAACCAAACCCCGTAACTTTGGGTAACTCACAATCAAACCTTCTCGTTCGAAGTAATTAATAATCAAACCTTCTCGTTCGAAGTAATTAACAATCAAACCTTTTCAATTCGAAGTAATTAACAATCAAACCTTCTCGTTCGAAGTAATTAACAATCAAACCTTCTCGTTCGAAGTAATCAACAATCAAACCCTTCAAGTAAGGTAAATTCCAATCAAGTCCCTCGCTCCAAAATAATGCACAATCAAGCCTAAGAGCAATTCATAATTAAAACTCTCCACGGTTAATATTTAAAACCCCGAACTTGGGTAACTTACAATTACAACTGTTACAAATCAACAAGAATTAACTTAAACCCCAAACTTGAGTAATTGACAATCCAAATCTTACAACCAAAGTGAAATACAAATAAACCCTAAACCTTGGGTAATCTACAAGTTAAAACTCTTTGCAATCTACATAAGATTCATTAAACCCCAAACTATGGGTGAAATACAACAAAATCCACTTAACCCCAAACATTGGGAAATTCACATCCAAAACATCTCTAACATCAAATAATCGAAGCTCAAACCCTAGACTATAGGTAATTTCACAATCAAACTCCAATAATAACGTCTAATGCTTAATGGCTAAACAAAAAGGGTATCTTACCAAAGCAAATCCCAATCCGGTCCGGAAGACCGCGTAAACTACCAAACTTAATAAAACGGTCCGAAAGACCGCGTAAATTTTCAAAAAATTAAAATTGGGTCCAGAAGACTCTAGTAAATTTTCAAAAGAATTGGGTCCGGAAGACTCTAGTAAATTTCCAAAAATTGGGTCCGGAAGACTCTAGTAAATTTCCAAAAAATTAATCAATTTGGTCCGGAAGACCTTAAAAATCACCAAAATCAATTTATAATCGGAGGTCGAATTATCTCATAAGCCCAAAAGATTATAATTGGAGGTCGAATCATCTTATAAGCCCTTCATATTGATAAAATCAATTTATAATTGGAGGTCGAATTATCTCATAAGCCCAAAAGATTATAATTGGAGGTCAAATTGTTCATAAGCCCTTCATATTGGTAAAATCAATTTGGTCCGAAAGACCTTAAAAATCACCAAAATCAATTTATAATCGGAGGTCGAATTATATCATAAGCCCAAAAGATTATAATTTGAGGTCAAATTGTTCATAAGCCCTTCATATTGATAAAATCAATTTGGTCCGGAAGACATTAAAAATCACCAAATCAATTTATAATCAGAGGTCGAATTATCTCATAAGCCCAAAAGATTATAATTGGAGGTCGAATTGTTCATAACCCCTTCATATTGATAAAATCAATTTGGTCCGGAAGACCTTAAAAATCACCAAATCAATTTATAATCGGAGGTCAAATTATCTCATAAGCCCAAAAGATTATAATTGGAGGTCGAATTGTTCATAAGCCCTCATATTGATAAAATCAATTTGGTCCGGAAGACCTTAAAATTACCAAATCAATTTATAATCGGAGGTCGAATTATCTCATAAGCCCAAAAGATTATAATTGGAGGTCGAATTGTTCATAAGCCCTTCATGTTGAGAAAGTTATAGGTGTAACACCGTGCGAGCTCTAGACAATCGGCGATCCCTGATTCTGCGATGCTGAGGAACTGCACTTCTCAAGGTACCGTGGATTACCAAGAAATTATGCTATTATGTACGCTCTATAGGAAGTTAGAATTCATCCCTCCTTTTGTTCTCAATTCTATAAACTTCTTGTCGAACCGTGCGTATGACCTATCTTCTTTCCCCAAGTAAAGTCCATCTGCAACGACTTTATTTGTTCTACGATGATTCGTTTCTGTAAAGTCTATCTGCAACGATTTTATTGCTCAATGATGTTTCGTTTCTTTTTCTTTTCTCCCCAGTAGGGTCCACGTGACTTTATTGCTTGACGGATGTTTGTCTATCCCCAGCGAAAGACGATGACTCATTTCTTTCTTTCCCCGCAAGTCTCGAACTACGATCCGCTTGATTCCACTTGGATACGTAGGTAGCCTGACAAAGGTTCAGCCACTCGACCAACCTAGTCACCTTCTCTCTCACTCCTCTCTCGATTTGGAACTCATGTTTCAGATCGGTTCCTTTCTTAAATCGACGACCCTCCATGCCTTGCAAAAAGCGTTGCTGAGGGGCTACTGTTAGTACCCGATCCGAAGTGAGAGGACTTATTAGATGTTTAGGAGCCTCTGAGGACCTTTTAGGCAATTATAACCTGACAGGGACCTATCCGACAGCTTTCCAGAGTTGTAGTTGGACGAAATCAGTTCTAGGTCGAATTCTATCAGGATAATGACCTGATCCCGAGAACAAAGTGATAAGATTTCACTGAGATCTAGATAACAACGCGATCCGGTAAGGCTGGCCACGCGGCCACTTATGTGGCCACGCGGCCACTTATTCCAAATCCAGCCCAGATCCAGTTTTCCCTATAAATAGCCCCCTCCTCTCAGCCATTTCGACAGACAATTGATTCTGTAAATCCGGCCCTTGGCTATATTTGTTTTTTTTTTTTTTTTAATTTTATTTTATGAAAATCCTTTAAATTATAATTGGGCTTAAATAATTAGAGTAAGAATTTAATTATAATGTGAGGCCCAAGTTAGTCAAAACCCAATACTAATTAGGAATCCTTTTGAGTTAGGGATTTGAGAAACCCTATTAGTATAAATACTCCCTCATTAAAAAACCTAGAATGACATTCTACCACAAAAGAAATCAAAGAACGGGAAGATTGAGAGAGAGAGCGGCGCTGGACTTGCGAGAGGGAGAGAGACCGGAAAAGAGGAAGAAGAGAAGAAGAGAGAAGATCGACCAAGGTAAAGCTATAATCCCTAAGTTGATTTCCCTACTCAATTCACCTAGTCAAAGATGAATATGGAATGGAAAACCTAAAACCTAACCTTCTTCTTCATCCTAGAAAATCGCAGCAAGAACCCTAGGGAGTTAAAGTATGAAATTAGGGTTGGGAATAAGAAAAATAATATGAATATTGTGACTGTGTGTGTGTGGGTGACGTGCACAGTGTGTGTGTATGGGTGTGCAGCAGGTGTGTGTGTGTGTGCGGTTGGGTGTGTGTGTGGTGTGTGTGTGTGCGTGTGTGATGCGATGGGAATGGGTGTATTGCTGGGTGTGTGTGCGTGTGCGTGTGATGCGTTGTGTGTGTGTATCATGTATGTATGTGTGTGTGTATTAGGATTGGAATCAAGGTACTAGTGATGAACTACAATGAACAATAATCTGGGAATAGTAAACTGAGATGTATAAGCTGTGAATAGTAGATTTACGCATGAATAGTAATCTGGAAATTTTGCTGTGAATAGTAATATCGCACTGTGAATAGTAATCTGAATTATATAACCTGTGAATAGTAATTGACGCAGTGAATAGTAATCTGGAATTTAGTAGGCTGTGAATAGTGTTTTGGGTTGGAATAATGGAACCTAAAGTGTTTTAATGAAGAATAGAAACCATGTAACCTAAGGGTATTTTGGTAATCCGAAAGGGGTATTTTGGGAACACAAATAATGGGTAGAACGAACCCTAACAAAGAGTTTAGGATGATGAACTCGAAAAGTGAAGAAAGTAAAATAAAGTATATTGGGGACGAAGAATTAAAGTAATTTATGTTCCTAAGAAAGCCGTATTTGCGGTGTTTGTAGATTTTGCACGTGAAATTGCTAAGTGAAGACTGCAAGGCTAAGGTAAGGGATTACGTTCCTTAAAGTATTCGAATATCATCCTTTGAAATAGGATCCCTTTTATTCTTTCAAGTGTAGCTACTTATGGCCGTAGCATTCGAACTCTTATGACTCGAACGTCTTTTGAACTATCTTACCCATGATATGTGTTGTTCATAGGGTATCAAAGAGAATTGAATTTGCTTTAAGTATTCTTGTACCTAGAATGCTTTGTGGAACATTGCTATATCTAAAAGAAACGGTATAGTTAGCTTAGTCTGATAGAAAAGGGCTTAGCTAGAATTAGTCTGATTGAAAAGGGCTAATTAAGATAGTCTATTTGAGAGAAAAGAATTAGACGCAACGCTACTTGATGAAGTGGCTTAATGATCATGATCGAACTTAAGAGGGAGCACCGTGAGAAGGTGTAAGGTCCCTCGACACCCTGAAAAGGTGTAACACCCTGAAAAGGTGATGAATGTAACTATGGAATTGACGGACCTGTATTAGGGCCATAACTTCTTGAACTTAATAACTGTACTTTCGTATATATGTACAGTTAAGATTATTGATTTTAGCCTTTCATCGAAAATATTATGTTGGCTCCGTTCTTTCGGTCATCTCTCCTTAGTACCCGGAGAGATCCCGTATGAACTTACTGAGCATTGTTCGCTCACCCTTTCTTATATTATTTTTCCCAGGTAAGGATTAAGGACCAAGAGAGATTGCAAGGAACGGCAGTCGATGGTCAAGTGAAGGGTTTTAGATACTTTTATCTTTTATGTTGAGCTAGTGGGTTGTACTAGCCGTTAGAATTTAAATGTTAGTTACGCTTCCGCACTATTTTGAATTATGGTTAGATTATACTAGCCGTTGTTTTGAACGTTGGATTTGAATTATGATTGTCGTTTGAGAATTCCCATGGTTTATGGATATTATTTATTATATGAAAGTTTGGGTCGTTACAGTTGGTATCAGAGCTATGGGATTAGAACTTAAGGGATAGGAACTCTGATATTGAATAGGTTTGATTTGGGCTCTCTAAGAGGAACTAGGGCTGCTTGAAATCAAGCTAGTTATTTAAGGAAACTTTCTAATTTAGGAAACCTTCTAATTTGGGGGAAATTTCCAAATAGGAAACTTACTATTTTGGGAAAGACCCTAAGATAAAGGTTCTTTTGAAGCCTCATTCTTCATGTGTTTAAGGACGATTATTATATAAACTCTAAGTATGTGATACTAATGATGATTTGGTCTAATTGTAGGAAATGGACAAACATAGCATCCTGAGGAAGAATTGATTCAGAGATATGCTCGAGGAACTAAGGGATTGTTGAAGAAGATAGAAAAAGAAAGAGCAAGGGCGAAGAACGTCATGGGAAGGCTGTTGTTTGCTCACAATGCACTTAAGGAAGTTAAGACAGAACTAGAAGAGACTCGAAGAAAGTTGATTGAAAATGAAGAGTACACTGACAGAGTGAGGGAACAAGCATGGGTGTATTTTGATGAGTTAAAGCAGCTAAGGGAACAAGTGAATGCAAACCCCAATCAAGGAAACCCCCCAGTCATTGCAGCCCCAATAGAAGAGAACGTGGTGGCTGAAGCAGAAGCTGTAGAAGAACCAGTGGAAATTGATATTATCGTGGAGGGCAGTGAAGCCGCCCCTATCGTGATTGAAGATGAAGAAGAACTGGAAGAAATACCGGTTCGTAGGCCAAGGGGAAGGCCAAGAGGCTCAAGGAAGGCACCCAGAGCACCGAGTGGAAGACCTAGGGGAAGACCTAGGAAAGTCAACCATGATTAAAAATAAGGCGTAGTAGGGTTATATTTTAGTTACTTTATTCGTTCCATAGTAAAGATAGTTAGTTCTAGTTTAAAGTATGCTAGAAACTTTTGTTTTTGATTCTTTATTCTTAGAAAGACCCTCTTAATAAAGTTTATGAGTTATTTTAGTAAATGGTGTTGTTAATAATGTGGTTCTTAAATTTCATGATATGTGAACTCGTTAGAACAAAGAAGTATTGGTCAAATGAAAAGACCATAATGGGCTTATTGAAACAGCCAAGTGAAATAAGTTTTGGTCTAGTAAAAATGATCGAAACAAGGGACCTATTGAAACGGTCAAGAGTAAGAATATAAATGGCTTATTGAAGCGGTCATGTAAAGTAAATACCGATCTATGGAATTGATCAAAACAAGAATGAAGAATAACCTATTGAAACGGTTAAGTATAAAGATGAGCGGGTCTAGTAAATCGACCTATGATTAGTAAGTAAAAGTCTAGTGAAATGACTTCCTTTAAGAAAAACTATTAAATGAAATGACTAGAGATCTAGTAAATTGATCCTATGAGAAATTTTCGTCCTTGGGGACGGCCTTTTATAAAAGTATTTAGCATAGTAGCAATGCTTGTGTAGGATGAATGTTAGTGTTTACCCCTAATACTAACGAGAGTGTAATCTTAACCAGATGTCTGGAAGGGGTAACAGGAGGAACGCTAACAACGCTGGAAACAACAGCGGTCAAGTTGACCCTAATATGGTAAATCTGCTGCAAACTTTGAACCAAACCGTGGCTGGGATTGGTCAAGTTATGGCGACTCTAGCTCAACCGCAGCAACAGGCTCCACAAGTTCCCTGAGAGATCCGTTGGAAGTATTCCAAAAGAGAAACCCAGAGTCATTCTCTGGTACAAATAAGGAGAAGCCCGAGGACTGGGTAAAGGACATGGAAAAGATATTTGAGACTCTGGAATGTACAACCGAGAGAAAGGTGGTGTTTGCCACTTTTATGCTGAAAGGGCAGGCCTTAAAGTGGTGGGAGGCTGAGAAAAGAGCTGCTATCGCGCGTGGAGATGCTGAATTCACATGGGATAGATTCAAACGAGTGTTTTATGAGAAGTATTACCCAATGAGTACCCGCAATGCTCGAGTGGCAGAATTTATGACACTGGTGCAAGGCAAGATGTCGGTGGATGACTATTGTGAGAAATTCACTGAGTTGTTGGAGTTTGCCCCTGCATTCTTCGACAATGAAGAACAGAAGGCCCGCAAGTTCGAGTTTGGACTGAGCGACCGGATCCGTTATCGAATCACTCCACTGATGCTACCTACATATGATCAGGTGTTAGACAGAGCAAGAATTGTGGAAACAGAAGCAGAAAGTTACCGTAACAAAAAGGAGGAGAAGAAGAAATCGACTGACAAAGAGTCTACCAAAGGAAGCTGGAACCGTGAGGATGGCAATAAGCGTAAAGCTACCGATGACCGCGAGAAGAATAATGCTGCTAATAAGCACCCGAATAGAGGTCAAGGAAACCGTAGGGATGGCAAGGGAGTTGACACTAAAGGACAGAGGTTCTAATGAAAAGTGCCAAGTGTGCGATGGGAAGCATAAGACTGAAGAATGCTGGTATAAAGAAAGGAAGTGTTACAACTGTGACAAGGTGGGGCATCCACACTGGAAATGTCTGGAACCCAAGAAGGATGCCAAGACTCAAGGAGCAAAGAATGACAACAGGGGAAAGGCGGGGGTAATGGGCGCATATTCACCATGACAGCTAAAGATGCGAGAGCCACAAATGATCTCGTGGCAGGTACGATCCAATTATACTCTCGTAATGTTCGTGCATTGATTGATACTGGTGCTACGCATTCTGTAATAAGTACTTGCTTAGCTAAGAAAATGAAATTGATCCCTGAGGCATTAGAGAACTCTTTAGTAGTAGATACCTTAACTAAGGATTCAATCCCTATTACATCGGTATATAAGAATTGTCCCTTAGAGTTGGGCGGAACAAAATTTGAAGTTGATCTCATTAGCTTGGAGATTGAGGAGTTCGATGTGATCTTAGGAATGGATTGGTTAGCTGCATACCATGCATATGTAGATTGCTTTAAGAAAGAAGTTCACTTTAGACTGCCATCGGGAGAAGAGTGTTGCTTCCGAGGGACGAAATGTAGAAACCGATCGAACCTTATATCTGTGATGAAGGCTCGCAAGCTATTGAGGAAAGGGTGTGAAGGATTTCTGGCATACGTAAGTACTACGGACCAGAAGGAAGTAACGATCGAAACGCTTTCGGTGGTTAAGGAATTCAAGGATGTGTTCCCGGAAGATTTGCCAGGGATACCGCCTGCAAGGGAAGTAGAATTTTCTATCGATTTGGTACCGGAGACTACACCAATATCGAAGGCACCTTATAGAATGGCTCCGGCAGAATTGAAGGAATTGAAGGAGCAATTGCAAGAATTATTGGATAAAGGGTTGATTAGCCGAGTGTATCACCATGGGGTGCACCGGTATTGTTTGTGAAAAAGAAGGATGGATCGATGAGGTTGTGTATCGACTATCGTGAACTGAACCGTGTGACAGTAAGTAAGGAACCAATACCGTTGCCTCGAATAGATGACTTGTTCGATCAGCTGCGTGGAGCGTGCCTTTTCAAAGATAGATTTGAGGTCTGGGTACCATCAATTAAGAGTAAAGAAGGAAGATATATCTAAGACGGCCTTTAGAACGAGGTATGGGCATTATGAGTTCGTAGTGATGCCGTTTGGGTTAACTAACGCACCGGCCAGCATTCATGGAGCTTATGAATAGAATATTCCAAGAGTTCTTAGATAAGTGCGTGATTGTGTTCATTGATGACATTTTGGTATATTCGAAAACCAAGGAAGACCATGAGGAACATTTGAAGCTAGTACTGCAGATCTTAAGAACAGAAGCTATATGCTAAATTCAAGAAATGTGAATTTTGGTTGGAAAAGTGGCATTCTTAGGGCATGTAGTGTCAAAAGACGGGATTGCCGTAGATCCGACAAAGATAGAAGCTATTGTGGATTGGGAGAGACCAACTTCGGTAAGTGAGATCAGAAGTTTCTTAGGTCTAGCTGGCTATTATCGGAGGTTCGTAGAAGGCTTTTCGAAGTTGTCAGTGCCATTGACGAAGTTAACTCAGAAAGGAGCAAAGTTTGTTTGGTCGGAGGACTGTGAAAAGAGTTTGAGGAATTGAAGCGACGATTGGTGTCCGCACCAGTCCTTGCTTTACCATCTGGATCGGACGGATTCGTTATTTATAGTGATGCTTCACTGAAGGGATTGGGTTGCGTGCTGATGCAAAATGAGAAGGTTTATAGCTTATGCATCTAGGCAATTAAAGAACCATGAGAAGAATTACCCAACCCATGATCTAGAATTAGCTGCAGTGGTGTTTGCTTTGAAAATATGGAGGCACTACTTGTATGGGGTGACATGCCAGATTTATACGGATCATAAGAGCCTTAAATATATATTCACCCAGAAGGAGCTTAATATGAGACAGAGAAGATGGTTGGAGTTATTGAAAGACTATGACTGCACAATTTTGTACCACCCTGGGAAAGCCAATAAGGTGGCGGATGCACTGAGTAGAAGAATCGTGGGACACTAGCGACATTGATTTCTAAGGAGGAAAGTGCATGGAACCGCATAGAGATTTCTGGCATGGAAGTGCAAGTTAAGGTTTATCTGGCTCAAATGAGCGTTCAGCCAACGCTTATGGATAGGATCAAAGAAGCCCAAGGAACTGATGAAGAATTAATGAAAATACATGAGAGCATCGCTAAAGGGAGGCAAAGGATTTTCGTTATATGGAGAAGATGAGATTCTGAGGTACCAATCTAGAATATGTGTGCCGGACAAGGACGACATCAAGAGGGAAATCTTAAAGGAGGCTCATTGTCGAGATTTTCCGTACATTCTGGAAGTACGAAGATGTATAGGAACTTAAGAGAGTCGTTCTGGTGGAACAACATGAAGGGGAGATGTAGCCGAGTTTGTATCAAAGTGTTTAGTGTGTCAACAAGTGAAAAGTGAACATCAGAGACCGGCAGGATTGCTACAGTCATTACCTATTCCAGAGTGGAAGTGGGAACATATAGCTATGGATCTGGTGGTGGGATTACCAAG